>JAVTVY010005781.1:0-40550 GCA_036873755.1 Hanleya hanleyi
TTAACCGTCTCCCATGTCTGTTATAACCCACAGTTAATCGTCTCCCATGTCTGTTATAACCCACAGTTAATCGTCTCCCATGTCTGTTATAACCCACAGTTAACCGTCTCCCATGTCTGTTATAACCCACAGTTAATCGTCTCCCATGTCTGTTATAACCCACAGTTAACCGTCTCCCATGTCTGTTATAACCCACAGTTAACCGTCTCCCATGTCTGTTATAACCCACAGTTAACCGTCTCCCATGTCTGTTATAACCCACAGTTAACCGTCTCCCATGTCTGTTATAACCCACAGTTAACCGTCTCCCATGTCTGTTATAACCCACAGTTAACCGTCTCCCATGTCTGTTATAACCCACAGTTAACCGTCTCCCATGTCTGTTATAACCCACAGTTAACCGTCTCCCATGTCTGTTATAACCCACAGTTAACCGTCTCCCATGTCTGTTATAACCCACAGTTAACCGTCTCCCATGTCTGTTATAACCCACAGTTAACCGTCTCCCATGTCTGTTATAACCCACAGTTAACCGTCTCCCATGTCTGTTATAACCCACAGTTAACCGTCTCCCATGTCTGTTATAACCCACAGTTAATCGTCTCCCATGTCTGTTATAACCCACAGTTAATCGTCTCCCATGTCTGTTATAGCCCACAGTTAACCGTCTCCCATGTCTGTTATAACCCACAGTTAACCGTCTCCCATGTCTGTTATAACCCACAGTTAACCGTCTCCCATGTCTGTTATAACCCACAGTTAACCGTCTCCCATGTCTGTTATAACCCACAGTTAACCGTCTCCCATGTCTGTTATAACCCACAGTTAACCGTCTCCCATGTCTGTTATAACCCACAGTTAACCGTCTCCCATGTCTGTTATAACCCACAGTTAACCGTCTCCCATGTCTGTTATAACCCACAGTTAACCGTCTCCCATGTCTGTTATAACCCACAGTTAATCGTCTCCCATGTCTGTTATAACCCACAGTTAACCGTCTCCCATGTCTGTTATAACCCACAGTTAATCGTCTCCCATGTCTGTTATAACCCACAGTTAATCGTCTCCCATGTCTGTTATAACCCACAGTTAATCGTCTCCCATGTCTGTTATAACCCACAGTTAATCGTCTCCCATGTCTGTTATAACCCACAGTTAACCGTCTCCCATGTCTGTTATAACCCACAGTTAATCGTCTCCCATGTCTGTTATAACCCACAGTTAATCGTCTCCCATGTCTGTTATAACCCACAGTTAATCGTCTCCCATGTCTGTTATAACCCACAGTTAATCGTCTCCCATGTCTGTTATAACCCACAGTTAACCGTCTCCCATGTCTGTTATAACCCACAGTTAATCGTCTCCCATGTCTGTTATAACCCACAGTTAATCGTCTCCCATGTCTGTTATAACCCACAGTTAACCGTCTCCCATGTCTGTTATAACCCACAGTTAACCGTCTCCCATGTCTGTTATAACCCACAGTTAACCGTCTCCCATGTCTGTTATAACCCACAGTTAAACGTATCTTTGAGTTATCAACTACTAATTTGGAATGAAAAATAATCGAGTGTATTCCCGAAAGTTTTTGCTTTTGTAATGACTTTTTGTATTCCCATTTGTATGACCTGAAAAAATAATGAAGTAAAAAATACCTTGTATTTTGCTTCATTATTTTGCTCAAGCCATAGAAATAAAAATACTTTGCAAAAACTAAAAACTGACGACAATCACATGGCTCTGATGCGCATTTCTGCTTTACTAATAATCTTAGTCAGAGAGCATTACGGATATATATATATATACAAACTGCCTTTGTGCGTGGTAAATATGTCAAGAAAAAGCACTATACGAATATAACACGACAAGTACTAACCGAAACTGTATTTCACTCAAAGCGCTTTCACATCTTACGATGTTCTTCTGCGAGTAACAAGTTCGATCATATATAGGCTGAATTAAAGTCTTTGAACAAAATAATTCATCAATGCTAATGTAAACGAATGGCTCGTTGAATAATCCCAGCGTAACGTCACGGGCAATGGTGTGTTTTGAACCTCGTTTGGCTAACGAATCCGATCTCTGGTCATGCCTATTGAGTTTAACACGATAACGAAATTACATATAAATCTTGTCTACCAGCCGTGTCAGAATTCTGGCTCGGTCTCTACCAAATAGATACCACGTGGTACTGGGTCCACTGGAGTAGCTTGTCCGGTCTCCCGTTATCCTGGACTAATTGGGGTAGAAATCCTGGTTCGAAAACAGTGGCGATCATGGATGACATAGATGCAACCTGGATACCGCGTTTTGTTGGATTATTAGATATGCCAGTTCTGTGTGAGAGGGATGACCAGCTTCCTGCAGCACCCCTAGGTATGAATGAAGACAAATTTGAAGTCAAAATGTCTGTTTTCCTCACATAACTGACTAAAAATGTCCAGAGATATATCTTCCCTCATCGCCTTGAAAAGCTACATGCCTATAATGAAAATTAATACTTTGTACCTGAATAATGGATTAGCATCGAAAATATGGAGAAGGAAGTGAAGGGTGGGGAGGTGTGTGCATGAATTCGAGGTGGAGGTGGAGATACTTCCAGAAAGCATGGCAAAGGTATGGCCGTGCCTTATATCAATGACCATATTATTCACCCATTTTTTTGCCTTCTGTATCGATGTTTTGGTTGTCCATAATATAATTTACATGATTTCTTGGAAAACGCTTTGTTTGTCAAAGCTAATCTACATATGGTGTCTTCGTCACCTTCGAGTTGCTAAAGGTCTATAACTATTTTAAGTATACTGACTCTTTTCAATTCTGAGAGATAAGGTTCTCCAATGAATAAAAAAATATGCAAATCTTCAATGCGGATGAGGATTGTCTGGTCAGAAACTGTTCTGTGGTTGGCGGTGATCAGAATTTGTCTTTCATACCATGGAACAGTGTTTCTCAAGTGACTGTTTGTGGGCCTATGTATCTAGATTTAGGTCCCCGGTTCGTATTGTTTGCATCCGAGTTCGAGACTAAATACTAACATTGGTTTTTCAGCGCTATCTCCGGTCGCAGGTTTACAAGCCGTGGCTGATGTTGAAGGAATTGTTATACCTACAGTCGCCCCGATGACCTCCACGACCCAAATTCGGTTTACCTCAACCACTTCTGCATTGGAGACCGCGATCTCCATATTGTACAACAAGACGACTTCACCGTTAGTCAGTGATAGTTCCACGGTGTCAAGGACGACTACTTCAGCGTTAACCACTGAAAGCTCCACAATGCCCATGACGACCATTTCAGCCTCTGCCACTGATAGTTTCACCACAGTGTCCACGAAAACCACTTCAGCCCCTGCCACTGATAGTTCCACCACAGTGTCCACGACAACCACTTCAGCCTCTGCCACTGAGAGTTCCACCACATTTTCTACGATAGTCACTTCAGAACTAACCACGACTGGCAGCCATTTGCCCACTTCCCGCAGCAGGTGCACCTGGGAAACGAAAACCAAATCGCTGAACGCGCTAAACGCTAGATTTGAGAGGATTTATACCAATGATACTCAGTACACTTGGGCAGTTAAACGGCGTAGTACATTGGAGTGTAGTACATACTGTTTATTGCAAAAGGACTGTAGAGCGATCGGCTTCTCTAAGACGGACCAAACTTGCTACGGTATCACCAATTCTACATCACCAACATCTCTTAACTGTAGTATTACTAAATGTTATGCAATAAATCCATGCTGAGGGAACTTAAATCAACGGCTGCAACTAATGTATTTTTCTTTCAATTAGTTCTGGTTAGTTGGCTTGTATAATCTCTGAAGATTATTTCGCATTGATTGCCTTTTCTTGCGGCGTATCAGACCAACTTACCTTTTCGAGCTTTTCTGCGGGATAGCACGCCAAACACGAAATCAATTTATTTTCAATGTTTCTATATTATTCCGTTGAAATATTTAAATTGATATCCCTGTCCGGGAAAAGAGTCAACTCTTCCTTCAAGTCAAACAGAATTAGAACGACGTTCATACAGACGCCCATTCAAATTTTTCTGCATTTTATCAAATTTGTAATGTATGTCTTTTTAGTGTCGTACTTAAGGAAAGCTATCCTCTTAGAGGCAGTTTTTACACCCCCGTGACAAAATGTCTTCTGTATCAATAAATACACAAGATAACCATAACAAACTATATATTTAATGAAAGCGTACATCGTGGGAATTCCAAATATATGATATTGTATTACAACACATATAAGGGAAGTGGGAAGAGGTGCCGACATACTGGCAGAGCCACATGACTTAACAGTATAGTCTTCCGGTTAACCGACGCTGCTACTGTGTAGAAAATACTCCAGTTTAAAAAAATTCAAATCAAAACAATAACGTCCATTTTTCAAATGAAATTTCATGAAAACCGTTGATCTTGTTTCAACTTTGATGGTATACCTTGATAGGAGACAACTCGAACTAGTAAAGGTTATCTCATTATTTTGCCTGGTTTTGTTTTTACAGCTATTTTACTAACATAAATTGAAAAAAAAACGTACAATTTTACGGCCGTTTGTCTTAAAAGTTGAATAATTCAAAAACTAAGCCAAACTGACAAAAAGTGAGATAGTGTTTACTAGATCACCTTATAAGTAACAAATATGCCAAATTTCGCAAGCGTAGCATGGATACTTTTCGAGAAATAACGCTTACATCTCGGATTTTGTAAAAAAAAATGAAAGGCTAGAATCGGGCAAAATGTGTCCAGCTATACATCTGATGAATTAATCCTAATTTTTTGCTTGAATTCTATTGTCAATACATTTTAAATCTGTCTTATGGAACCAACTCGAATTCCTGTTTATTCTGGATAACTATTACACTAAGTTTATTCATCAAGGCGGTGAAAAATTCAATTTAAACTTAAGAAACTTGCTAAAACTTGTTCAGCTAAGAAATGTTCACACCTGTGCTGATCACTTCACGGCGGGTGTCTGAGCGAAGTGTCACTGCGTTGAGTACACTTTCATATGTATATATTATAATTAACGGCTGTTTGCATGGTTTTGATCAGAAGGGGGTAGATTACTGTAAATGAGTAGGACTTCTAGATAATTAACTTACCAAAATGAGTTTTGGAAAGGGAAATTTAACAGACAAAAATAACAGTAGCCAAGCCCATGTAAACTGCGGTTCTATTCTTACGACAGACTATTTGGGTGGCCAGTTCCTGGGAGTCAATAAACAATACAATACAAACTCAGGCAGCTATTAATGACTTACAATAGACAGTCGCGTGAAAGGTTAATCTCTTCCCAGCTGGATATCGGACCACCTAAAAAGGCAATCTGTTTAATTTTGCCAGTGCCTCAGAAACTAAATTTTTAATCCTAATATTGGAGCACTTCTACTTAGAATTTTGATTTCATTTTTTCACCAAATGTTAGACGAAATAGTGAATATTTGAATGAAGAAATAAAAAAATGACTAGTTTTGACCCTCTAACGGGATAGCTATCCTTAAGTCAAAAGTCTGGTACATGTACTACTGTAGGCGGAAATACATGTTACATATTTTAACCAATTCATAGGAACTTGACTTTCAGATAAAATAGTTAATCTTTATTGTATTGGAAGTACATCTGTCTTGTCAAACAATAACCCAGACCACCTTATAAGCAGTTTGAATTATAATTCATTTACATAGACGTGTGCATATGTATAAAGATGGATTACATGTACATGTAAAGGCTAGTCAAATACATTGTTGCATATGTTCAGGTTTGCACATCATGATGTCATGTCGGCATCATTGAAAACTGTTGACCGTTTCTCTCTTGTAGGAAACTAGCCTATGTTTATGTATACTATGATTGCCTTTTTGAATTTGGTACTAATACTGTTATTTGAAATATGGAATAGGTCTTTGGATTATGGACGCGGATATTCTTTAATGGACGACGGCTAAATTATGAATTTTTTTTTACCCCATTAAGTTATTTGACGGTTTTACCCCGTTAAGTTATTTCAGACTTGTACTTTCATATGTCCTGGTTTTGGAACGTTGGATTTTGAAGTTGTAGTTCACAAATTCAAAATAAAGTCTTTACGTATTTTATTCAAAATTTGATATCAGGACAGCTGTACAAAACTTAGAGAAAACGGAGACATGGATTTTTGAATAGTTTGTGTGAAATATACCTTTTATAAAGAGTGTTTAGAAACATTTGAATGGTTTGTGTGAGATATACCTAGAAAACACAATCGCAAAACACATGATTTTTGTTTTCAGTCTTTTCAAAATTATGACATCTATGGGCGGCCGTTTATGTCAAAATTACCAGCTCGGGTTGTACAGCTTAACTCACAACAGACAAGGTATCTAACGATATAAAGTGTTGGTTTAAACGCTTATTTCATCTTTTCGCAAACAAGGAACCTAACTCTAAACGCATATTTCATCTCTCTCCAAACGAAGAATCTAAATGTGAACGAAAAGTGGAGATACGGAAATACAAACGAACTCAGAACGAACAGTGTATTTCAGCGCGTGCAACGTAACAGAGAACGAACGACCTCTTTCAGAACGTACTTTATAATCGAGGGGGCGCTCAGTAGACGGGAGACCACTCGAGTGCCTCTGTCTGCTCCTCTCCCACATTTTGAGGGGGTAGCTCCCGTTTACATGTGCGACTCATAGTAAGGAGTCTCACAAGATGAGAACGACAAGTCCCTGTGAACTTTTTTGTCTGATATCTGAAGTTCAAAACTTTTGGTACACTTTAAACCAGGGGCAAAAATATAACCACATTCATTTTGAGGTCACGACCTGAAATAGCGTGAATACCGACCGAGTTTCACGTCATAATCTTTCTACCATCCGGAATGACCCGATTATTTCCGGAAATAATTTCCGAAGGAACGTTGTTCGTTGTGAAACAGCTCGTTCGCTCGGGATTATACTTTTCGTTTAGATCACACTCTGTATCAGACTGGCTATTCGTCCAGAACTAGACTTTGCATTTTGAGTTTGCATTCGAACATCGTGCCGTTCGTTTTTGGTTTGAGTATACGTTCAGAGTTAAGGTTTTTTTATTTGCAAGAATATAAAGACTACAGTGTACATTCTAAGATATGCTGTCTTTTCTGAGTTTGGCTTTACGTTTTTTAATTGCTGATTTTGACATAAATGGCTGCCCATAGACATCTATATTAACCAAACATACTTTCGTGTAATTCTGCTTATATAAGCAAAATAAAGCTAGAGGGGAGGTTCTAGAGTGAAGGTTACAGCTAAAGGGGAGGTTACAGCTAGATAGGAAGTCACAGCTACAGTGAGGTTACAGCTAGAGGGGAAGTTACAGCTAGAGGGAAGGTTACAGCTAGAGGGGAGGTTACAGCTGGAGGGGAGGTTACAGCTAGACTGGAGGTTACAGCTAGGTGAGGTTATAGCTAGGGGAGGTTACAGCTATAGGGGAGGTTACAGCTAGAGGGGAGGTCACAACTAGAGGGGAGGGTACAGCTAGAGGGAAGTTTACAGCTAGGGGGAGGTTACTGCTAGAGGGTAGGTTACAGCTAGAGGGGAGCCCCCCCTCCCCCCTATCTTAGATAGCACCAGTCCAACTTTTAACATGGCCGGTATAGAGTTCAATCCAATTGTGAGGGAATAGCTCATAAGAGAATTTCCGATTCATAATGGAAAGATCTGTTCCGTTTGATAGTTAATAAAATAATAAACCTAAGAGAGTAACAGTCAACAGTTCTTCATGATGCCACCATACCGTGATAATGCTCTGTACATAAAATCCTTATCGCTGACCATTATTCTTTTTTCAGAGTATGTATCTGAGTCCCGCTTTGATTGTGGCAGTCATTTGAATACCATAGAGATGTAAAACATATGATATCCAAACGGTCCCACTAGCCCCGGGTTAAGCGGAATTAGAAACAAGTTTATCAATGCCAAAGATCTTGCTCCCAGCATGAGGATTATTTAGTTCTAGAAGATTCAAGAAGCATCGCTAATCTAGACATTATCCAGTTCTAGAAGATCGTCTAGATAGCGTGTGATGAATGGAAAGGTTATCTTTTGGCAAATTCTGCATATAGGCGTAATCATACGAGAATAGATATAGGTCTGCCGGAAGTGGTTCACAATTTGTACCCATTGGGATACCTAAACGATGCAGGCATAGGAAATTCAGTCAGTTCTATAAACAAAGAAACATTCCAAACATGATAACCTTTATGTATAGCAGAACTGAAGAAAACGTTGGCTTCCGTTATTGACATACCAATCGCCACTTTTATTGAAATACAAGCGTCTGGTCCGTCATTCATTATTCAGCCGTCGTTCATTAAAGAGTTTCCGCGTTCATAATCCAAAGACCTATTTCATATAACAGCACTAGCACCAAATTAAAAATAACCATCATAGTATACATAAACATACGCTAATTTCCTGCAAGACAGACGCGGTCAACAGTGTGTTCAATGTTGCCGGCAAGACATCTTCCATCGTGATGCGATATATATCGCAAAATTTGTGGAAACTGAGTGGAGGCGCTTGTTGGTTTAGCCCTGGAATACCGATATTATTAATGAACTAAGGTGTTCATTGAGGTTCTGATGAGGAATAGTAGAAAAGAGAGTTTTATTTAAGAAATAATGTTTTCATAAGCGTGCTAAATCGTTAATTTAGGCACGGTTAGTGTGGGAAAGTTCATATTTTAGGGCAAGGCCGAAGCTTTCCCACACTAACCGTGCGTAAATTAACGATTTAGCACGGTTATGAAAACATTATTTCTATTCTATTTCACTACTCAAATTGATTATCAACAAAGATTACAATGAAAGATTGAAAAATATGGTAAACTTTCACAACCTTTCTTCCCTTTCTTGAAATGTGCTGTCCGCCTCAGTTGGCAGCCTGTCAATATCAATGGACGGGTTTATGTGGTCTCTCAGAAGGGGGCGCAGTGAAACATACATACATGCAAGCCTATGTGTGTGGTATTCTCAATCAATCTCGATGGAACCAACAGTTAAACTTCAGACAGAAATTTACGTCTTTAATAAATATTAATTTACAGCCTTTTCTCAAACAATGAAAAATGTTGCGAGTATTTATTTAACTAGGAAGGAAATTTTTATTCACGGTGCTATTGGAAACATTGGCATTTTGGAAAAAACGCCAAGATGTGATGACTGTGGAACAGATGTGAAATTACAAACATTTGATGTCGTTTGTAATTTCTGTGGCCTGTAACCGACATCACATCAATGATAGACACACCCTTCTCTAGCAGAACCGTGGCAGTTGTTGATCTCAGACAAATGGTTGATGTAACGGGTGGGTAATCGTTAGATGTATTTATTTATAGGATTTGATTATAATATGAAACGAATTCGATACCTCTAAATATCCGTATTGCCTGTCGGCCTCTGGCTCATTTCGTTTGTTAGCCAGATCTCTTAATTTCTCATCGTCAGCGGAGAAAAATCTACCTTTGTTCAGCTGATCACACTCGTGTTGTATCTCATTTAAAACAGCAAGAAGAGATTCATCATCTGCGTCTCTCATGAACTTTTCGATCTCCGCTTCTCTAGATAATTCATATCTGAAAGCACGTCTTGTTTCTCCTGTTGATCTCGTATGTCCCAACTGGTTTGTACATATCTGCGATTATACATTTTCTGCCTTTAAAATAAAGTACCTACTTGCAGGGTATCCAATCTATTTGTTTATTCGATTGTACAGGCAGACGAGGCTTTGTCCTGCCATTTATCACCCGCCCTGTGAAATGGATTCTTCCGAGTGAACACCTGTGCGTGTGAAGATCACGGGTGTAGATTTCATGTCACAAAGTTCATAACCGTGCTAAATCGTGTAATAATTGCACGGTTATCAGTGTGTAATAGGCGTAAGTGTTATAGAATTATCTTTTGTGAATATATAATCGAATGCTCTCGATAATCGATTGTACAGTGTAGCTTCAGTGTGCCTCGATACAGCGTTGATTCCGATCCGGGGCGGGTGTCTCCCAAATTAATTCAACCTTAATTAATATGATTTCAACCTTTTTAGAAGGATGCAAATCAATAATGAAGGTGGTTCAAATTTGGTCCCCCGATAACTGGATATATACAGACGTTACAATGTATACCGGACTAGTATACGACGCGGAATCAATGAAAAATGGTGTCACGTTATCTAGATATGACTAACTATAATATGGGAGCATGCATTTAATGCTCTAAAAAATTATTTTTAACCAAGCATGATATCCAAACGGTCTCACTAGCCCCGGGTTAAGCGGAATTAGAAACAAGTTTATCAATGCCAAAGATCTTGCTCCCAGCATGAGGATTATTTAGTTCTAGAAGATTCAAGAAGCATCGCTAATCTAGACATTATCCAGTTCTAGAAGATCGTCTAGATAGCGTGTGATGAATGGAAAGGCTATCTTTTGGCAAATTCTGCATATAGGCGTAATCATACGAGAATAGAAATAGGTCTGCCAGAAGTGGTGCACAATTTGTACCCATTGGGATACCTATATGATGCAGACATAGGAAATTCAATCAGTTCTATAAACAAAGAAACATTCCAAATATGATATCCTTTATGTATAGCAGAACTGAAGAAAACATTGGCTTCCGCTATTGACATACCAGTCGCCACTTTTGCTGAAATACAAGCGTCTGGTCCGTCATTTATTATTCAGCCGTCGTTCATTAAAGAGTTTCCGCGTTCATAATCCAAAGACCAATTTCATATAACAGCACTAGCACCAAATTAAAAATAACCATCATAGTATACATAAACATACGCTAATTTCCTGCAAGACAGACGCGGTCAACAGTGTGTTCATTGTTGCCGGCAAGACATCTTCCATCATGATGCGATATATATCGCAAAATTTGGGGAAACTGCGTGGAGGCGCTTGTTGGTGTAGCCCTGGAATACCGATATTATTAATGAACTAAGGTGTTCAATGAGGTTCTGATGAGGAATAGTAGAAAAGAGAGTTTTATTTAAGAAATAATGTTTTCATAAGCGTGCTAAATCGTTAATTTAGGCACGGTTAGTGTGGGAAAGTTGATATTTTAGGGCAAGGGCGAAGCCCGCGCCCTAAAATTTATAAACTTTCCCACAGTAACCGTGCGTAAATTAACGATTTAGCACGCTTATGAAAACATTATTTCTATTCTATTTCACTACTCAAATTGATTATCAACAAAGATTACAATGAAAGATTGAAAAATATGGTAAACTTTCACAACCTTTCTTCCCTTTCTTGAAATGTGCTGTCCGCCTCAGTTGGCAGCCTGTCAATATCAATGGACGGGTTTATGTGGTCTCTCAGAAGGGGGCGCAGTGAAACATACATACATACAAGCCTATGTGTGTGCCATTCTCAATCAATCTCGATGGAACCAACAGTTAAACTTGAGACAGAAATTTACGCCTTTAATAAATATTAATTTACAGCCTTTTCTCAAACAATGAAAAATGTTGCGAGTATTTATTTAACTAGGAAGGAAATTTTTATTCACGGTGCTATTGGAAACATTGGCATTTTGGAAAAAAACGCCAAGATGTGATGACTGTGGAACAGATGTGAAATTACAAACATTTGATGTCGTTTGTAATTTCTGTGGCCTGTAACCGACATCGCATCAATGATAGACACACCCTTCTCAAGCAGAACCGTGGCGGTTGTTGATCTCAGGCAAATGGTTGATGTAACGGGTGGGTAATCTTTAGATGTATTTATATATAGGATTTGATTATAATATGAAACGAATTCGATACCTCTAAATATCCGTATTGCCTGTCGGCCTCTGGCTCATTTCGTTTGTTAGCCAGATCTCTTAATTTCTCATTGTCAGCGGAGAAAAATCTACCTTTGTTCAGCTGATCACACTCGTGTTGTATCTCATTTAAAACAGCAAGAAGAGATTCATCATCCGCTTCTCTAGATAATTCATATCTGAAAGCACGTCTTGTTTCTCCTGTTGATCTCGTATGTCCCAACTGGTTTGTACATATCTGCGATTATACATTTTCTGCCTTTAAAATAAAGTACCTACTTGCAGGGTATCCAATCTATTTGTTTATTCGATTGTACAGGCAGACGAGACTTTGTCCTGCCATTTATCACCCGCCCTGTGAAATGGATTCTTCCGAGTGAACACCTGTGCGTGTGAAGATCACGGGTGTAGAGTTCATGTCACAAAGTTCATAACCGTGCTAAATCGTGTAATAATTGCACGGTTATCAGTGTGTAATAGGCGTAAGTGTTATAGAATTATCTTTTGTGAATATATAATCGAATGCTCTCGATAATCGATTGTACAGTGTAGCTTCAATGTGCCTCGATACAGCGTTGATTCCGATCCAGGGCGTGTGTCTCCCAAATTAATTCAACCTTAATTAATGTGATTTCAACCTTTTTAGAAGGATGCAAATCAATAATGAGGGTGGTTCAAATTTGGTCCATCGATAACTGGATATATACAGACGTTACAATGTATACCGGACTAGTATACGACGCGGAATCAATTAAAAATGGTGTCACATCATCTAGATATGACTAACTATAATATGGGATCATGCATTTAATGCTCTATAGAATTATTTTTAACCAAACATGGATCGTTCCAACCAAAAATGAATGCAATGTAAAATGTTTGACCGGTGTATTTAACCACAGTGTGTACTTAATTTTATAACTTGGTAATATTCATTGCAGTTCCATTTTCTGAAAAGTACTGTTTTGTGATATCAGTCATTGAAATAAACTATTTGATTTTACATTTCTTGTGTTTCAACTAGAGCGTTTTCATTGGCAAGTTGGCAGAGTACAAAACGCATTCCGGTCACCATAGAATGCTTAACGTAATAACGCGAAACAAGACTATACGAACTAAGATCGATTTCGGAAAGAAATGACCTGCTGTTTCCGAAACACAAAAATATTAACGCGATACCTTCGATTTAAATAGTTGTTTGTATATGTCGGACGGATGTCGGGACGTAATAATTTTGATGCTTCGTTGCCAAATTATCTTCGTTGTATTTATCTCCAGCAATTGCCAGCCGAACGTACGGAAATTAACTGGAATTATGAGTTATAACATTTTGCTTTTCCATTATCTACATGTATATTATTGGATTTAATTTTATTTTCTATTTGGGCACGATTGTTTTCCAATTACTTCGCCATGCACCTATTATTGCAAACTACCTTTTTAAATGCGAAACCCTGCCCAATGTATCAAATCCAACACAAATGCAAATAAACATTATGTCAATAAAAAGTTTATTTCTGATATAAGCTTGCCTGGAAGAGGATAGCGGAAATACTGGCAATCGGAACTAGAGGTGTTTATAATTCGCAGCCAATGAGTGAAAAATCGTCGGCTTAAATATCAGCGAAGATCGGGGAGGAGGGGGTATTTTCTTTGAAAGAAAAATACTGAAACGACGCTGGTTAGGTGTTTTTTTAATATACTCACGTTGAATGATATATTTCCTATCACCTCGATAATTGATTGTACAGTGTAGCCTCACCATAAAGTGCCTCGAAATAGCACCGATCCTGATACAGGGCAAACATGTTTTTCTATCAACGACATCGCGAGACATCTATGAGAAAGTCTGATCGAAAGTCTTATCTTCCGAATGGTTAAAACTTTCATTTGAAGGCATCGCGATTCCATTCTTGAAGCAAGTCGAGTTATTTCGGGAAGGAAGGAGACGGCATTATGCTTCGAAAGAAAACCGGAACACCAGTCGATAGACATAAAGCGGGACTATTCCAGACGAGATATTTATTGGTATTACTCGATTATTGGGAATCCGTTTCGATCGATTGGACGTGACGAAGGGATAACATACACTGAAACACAGCATGGATAGCACAGTTCGTTATTCAGGTCAAACCAGTGGTGTATTAATTAAATTACCACTACTTGTCTTGCTCCGAGTCATCCACCTTTTCGTTAACCTTCCCTACATCGTTTCTAGATATGACGAAATTAGATCAATAATTACTACATGTACGTGGTTCATAGGGTAGAATCCTGGACGTTTTAAAGGGAGTATGGATGACTGCAAAAGCGGGTCGGATGTGGGTCGGCTAAACGAAGGAGGCTCTATTGAAAGTGTTAATTCGCTCACTTCTGTTCTAAACTGGACAACAACAGACATTGAAGCCCGTGTTCTATTTTTTGTCTTAATGTTCCTGACATAAATCAAAATATACAAACTATAACTTTAAACTTCCATATAAAAAAACAAGAGCATATTCAGACCATGTCAAGCATGTCAAATGCAACAATTCAACTATTCAATTTCACACCTTTGCCTTGAGCTCATGACTCAACGGATTTCACATTGAATATAAAAACTTTATCTTATTTGAAATTTTGGATTATTTTTCACTAGTTAAAATGTCTAATGTTTAATTTTAAGATTTAAAGCATGAAAAGAAAGATGACCGAAGTCACAGGATGGATGAGCTCTAGTTATTTTCCTCAGGGAAATAATCCAATGATATTTGATGCTATGATGCATTACTATAATCTCATGTTACCACAACACGACACTTGTTCTAAAACTACCAATTAATTAAACAAACATACGTGCATGTATAAAGGCATGGATCACCTTTATCGCTTATTAACGCAGCATGAACTATAACGTACAATGATTAAGTATTACAGAGATTACATTTGAATGACAGTCGCAAAATAACTTGATGATCATGTTCCTACATCATCTCGAATTTACTCGAGAGTTCCTTCTCGTCGTTTAAAAATACAAGTGGTTTCCTTTAAGAACTTCCTTAAATAATACTAGATATCGATGGATATGATGGGCATAGGACGAGAGGATGTCCATGGTTTCAAAATCGCTGTTGACGGGTTCTGTCGTTTACCTTGCCGTTCTATTATTATTATTCTTTGGTTCCACAAACATGTATTTCAGTGATTATTAGTTTCGGAAAAGGTTCACCCACCATCAAATCGAAAATCTTGTAACTGACCATACATTTATAACGGGTTAACAGATGTTAGAGTGTTATTTCTGCAATGTGATAGAAATGCATTTCAACATATCACGCCTGCGATTCTTCGCCTTAATTGCTGGATTTCATTTATTTCACAATATAATACAGAGAATGGTGTATCAACAACGGTAAATCTGATAGCAGTTGATACGTTCACGATCAACTGTCGTTAAGTTGACACCGGTAGTGCTAACAATTCCATAACATATTTCTCTTATTTTGGAGTAGGCAATTTCCCCGACAATCATCTACGAGAGAGCAATGAGCATTTCCCAAAGGTAACGGACAGACTGTTGGGTAATCCGTCGGAAAAATACATCGCCCATGAGACCCGCTCTGTTTCCTGAATTCGAATCGCAAGATTCTGGAACGATGCTCTCTGTGGAAACCGTTCCTCTAGGTGTGTGTAGGTTTTCAATTGTGGACGTCACATGCTCGGGTATGGTACCCAGTCCTATAATTAAACAGAATATTCTAGTGTTTTTTTGTTTTTATTTGATATAATTGTATGGGAATTAAAGGCATTATTACGGTTCTTACAACAGCGTTAACTTTCAACATTAGCATAATACTTTTAGAATGACATAGGATTTCGAATGTTCATTTCACCCCAATAAAGACTTTGTTCGGTAGTATGATGCTCTTGTCCATTACTACAGACCAAATCATGTAGTGCGAAGTCAAATTTACCTCAGCTACCTTTTATTTATGCCCTTGGTATATTTACTATGGAATTAGATATCGTCCTCATTACATGATCATTCCACTCTATCTTGCACATTTGCAAGGCAAGGATGAGGTCAGACGCAACGAGACATTGAATTTAATTGATTTTAGAAACGAAAGCAGTTAACGTTATTGGTGATTCTAGTCACCAAGGACTGATCGAACTGTTTTTCAGGCAACCACAGTTCCCTTCGCACTACTCACACTGATATAACTAAACTGTACAGGACACTCAAAATGCATAAAAATTCATGAACGACGGCTGGCTAATAAATATAGGATCTGATTCTTGTATTTAACAAAACTGTTGGGAAAACTTAACTCCGAGAACATTTGTTCATCGATAATATTTTTCTGTCCTCTTTTGATTTTGGAACATACATGGATAGAGGGTATTGGCTTTACATGTATGAGAAGCAATTGAACTTTCACAGAAAGGTTGTCATCCTTGGCGATTACCAGCCTTGGCAATACTAATTGTGGATTCCATTTAATTAAAGAATATTATGAGCAGGAAATACACGTCGAAGAAAGATGCATTTTGCGATCAATGACTAAGACTCGCTTTAGAATAGAAGTAATCAAAACAATAATCGATTAGTTCCAGTACTCATTATACTTTGATATGAGCAACGAAATGTGAATTAATGAGTTGTCTATTGTCATGTATATTACAACAAGAATATACCAAGAAAAATAACAGTTCAGCAGCGTTTAGGTTAGCAAGTAACAATGACGGTCAGAAATGATTTGATTCACCGAACTCAATAATAAATAATTGAGGATATGTCACGTTGTATCAGCGAATAATTTTTGCTTTAATTCACTGTCGGAGACGTATGTAAGCATATACGTAAGTAACAAGGCGAGTAGTATATAAAACCCTTTACAGACCCCATTGACCTACTTTTTTGTTCCCCCGGGCCGTATTTGGGGCGGAACTTGATCACGTGATCAAGGCATGTCTAGATGGTGGGATGGGACCAAGATGGCGGCATGTGTGGTGGTCAAAATGGCGGCTGTGGGAGTGTGGTCAAAATGGCGGCGTGTGTGTGGTCAAAATGGCGGCATGTGTGGTGGTCAAAATGGCGGCTGTGTGGTGGTCAAAATGGCGGCATGTGTGGTGGTCAAAATGGCGGCTGTGGGAGTGTGGTCAAAATGGCGGCATGTGTGGTGGTCAAAATGGCGGCATGTGTGGTGGTCAAAATGGCGGCATGTGTGGTGGTCAAAATGGCGGCGTGTGTGGTGGTCAAAATGGCGGCATGTGTGGTGGTCAAAATGGCGGCATGTGTGGTCAAAATGGCGGCTGTGTGTGGTGGTGAATATGGCGGCATGTGTGGTGGTCAAAATGGCGGCATGTGTGGTGGTCAAAATGGCGGCATGTGTGGTCAAAATGGCGGCTGTCTGTGGTGGTCAAAATGGCGGCATGTGGTGGTCAAAGTGGCGGCGTGTGGTGGTCAAAATGGCGGCATGTGTGGTGGTCAAAGTGGCGGACTGTAGAAAAACGTATAAAAGGAGGCGATTTTTAGCGGTGGGGTGTATTCATTGCACTACTTGGCTGACTGACCTGACCACTAGCCTGCCTGCCTGCCTGCCTCACCTCTAGGCTGCCTGCCTGCCTGCCTGCCCGACCTCTAGCCTGCCAGCCTGCTTGCCTACCCGCTTGTATTAGACGAAAGCATGAGACGTGGAGAAGATTTTCTCTGGGACCCAGCAGTACCTCCGGTTGAAGTCTTGCCTGAAGACGAGCGTGTGAGGGAGACCCGCACTCTTACACCGGACTGCACCCTATTGTTGTATCCCAAACGCGTGGAGCTCATCGATGACGACAGTTGGTGTACGTCTGAACCAGCGCGTGTCTCTTTATCCCCAGAAGGCTGGACTACCTTGAAACGTGTGTTATTGGCTGACCTCGACGGTGATAGCATTCACCTGTGTGACGACGTCTACATTTTCCGCGGTCCCTATTTTGCTCGACTCCTCTGTCCCAAGCAAGGTAGTTTTACTCTGGACCCTGATCTATGGACAGCCTTGGAAAAAGTAATCCCCATGGTCGATGAAGTACTATCTCTATAGGAGCCACATAACCCATCAGAATAGTACGTATCACGGACTACACCCGTAGAGCTAGGCGCGCATGTGTGACCTGGTCTATAAAACACGTCCCTCGGGATCCCACACCTTCATTTCTACGGTTGCAGAGCCATGGCGGAGATCCGGCCCTATGCGACCCGCATTTTACAGCATGCGACCGTGGTGAGTTCACTCACGGGTTAGCGAGCAGTGGTCCGGTCCATGTTTGCAGATGGCGACGACAACGAGGGGCGACGCCAGATTCTCAACGAGTTCACAGAAGCGGTCCTCGACAAAGTGCACTCGATGGAGAGGCGTGCCATCACTCACCACTACTGGACTATGACAGCCATCCTTGATGCTCGGGCTATGGACCACGAGCGCTCACGCCGGAACCAGCGACGGCTGGTTGGCCTCACAATAGTATGCGCCCTATTGACCCTGGCGCTGTGGCATTGACAATATAAATACGAGGGTCAGACACAGTGTGTGTCATTCAACGATCGTCGTTGGGTCAAGCATGTCACCCGTCCTACGAGCCATCCTGCCCCTTACACCCCAGGTGGGGTTACACGTCTATGAAGATAAAGTCACCCTCGTGGAAGATCGGGATGCCTGTGGGTGGAGTTCGGAGTACACATCCACTACGGTTACCCTACACCGTGATGGCTGGACCAAATTTAAATGGGTGTTGACCGGTGAGCTCGACGGAAACCTCATCAACCTCGAGAACGCCAACTACGTACACCGTGGACCCTTCTTTGCCCGTGTGGGACGTTACCACGATCCTACGCAAAGCTTCACCCTAGACCCTGATCTGTGGACAGCCTTGGAGAAAGTGGTGCCTATTGTGGACCAGCTCTATACACCGGACGAGCGGTCATCAGACCAGTTGGGGTGGGCTCGTGCTATTGAGGATGCGCTGGCTGAACCCAATGAGCAACTGTCTAGTCATGAACCAGACGACGAGGCTATAGACTATCCGGCTGAACTGAGTCAACCAACACAACGGTGGTAGAAACTTGTTATAAATAAACCATACTCTCCGGGTCCATCATCATTGTGTCACCATGAAGCGCTGGGAGAAGGTGTTGGATAACTTATACTACAGTCCCGACAGTCCGGCGGCCTATAGTGCCTTGTCGGCTCTCTATCGAGCGGCCAAACCCCAGGGGATACAACGTGCTCAAGTCCGAGATTGGCTAAGAAAACAAGACACCTATACCTTACATCGAGCTGTCCGTCGCCATTTTCTACGGAACCGGGTCATCGTGGGAGGAATAGATGCCCAGTGGCAAGCGGATTTGGTCGATATGAGCGCCTTTGCCAAACACAATGATGGGAATCGATATATCTTGACGTGCATCGATATCCTATCGAAGTATGCGTGGGTGGTACCCATCCGGACGAAAACGGGGGCGAATCTCATAGCGGCGTTCAAAGACATCTTCAAGACCGGGCGCAAACCTTTGTATTTGCAAACCGACGAAGGCACGGAATTCCTCAACAGACCGTTCCAAGCCTTTCTCAAGAAACAGAAGGTCTTCTTCTTCCATACGTACAACGAGACCAAGGCGTCCGTGGTGGAAAGGTTCAACAGGACATTTAAAGGTCGTATGTATAAATATTTCACCTATAAGAATACAAGGCGGTACATCGATGTTCTCCCGAAACTTGTGAGGGGTTACAATCGAGCCTATCATCGAAGTATACAGAGAGCCCCCACTACCGAGACCCAACGCAATGAAGCCCAAGTCCGGCGTGTCTTGTACCCCATGCCATCGCAACGAGCACCGAAGGAGAT
Source organism: Hanleya hanleyi (assembly GCA_036873755.1). Classification (NCBI taxonomy): domain Eukaryota; kingdom Metazoa; phylum Mollusca; class Polyplacophora; order Lepidopleurida; family Hanleyidae; genus Hanleya; species Hanleya hanleyi. Next base: position 19,677 of record JAVTVY010005781.1, read on the forward strand.
GTTCAAGGTCGGGGACCCTGTACGGATCAGTAAAGTCAAGGGCAAGTTCGAGAAAAGTTACTTGCCCAACTGGAGCGATGAGCACTTCCTGATTAAACGGCGCCTACCCCGACAGCGGCGAGTCTATGAACTGGAAGATCTTCAAGGGGAACCGTTGCTAGGCACGTTTTACGAGACGGAATTACAGCCTGTCGCAAAATCACACCAAGACTACTACACGGTGGAGCAGATTTTGAAAACGGAACGTCGACGTGGGAAACTGTTTCATTTCGTCAAATGGCAAGGCTGGCCCAGTTCCTTCAATTCCTGGGTCGCTGCCAACCAAGTGAAACGACTATAAAGCCACTGCCGTCCTCCTTCATTCCACGGTCGACCATGAACACGGTGCAACCGTCTCTGAACACAGCGTCTCCCAAACCGCGCAAAGTGCAAGTAGGCTTTGGGGGGTTATTGCTAACCCTGCTGAGTGTGTTGTACGGAGCTGTGTTTTACGACGTAGCCTATGTCAGTACGTTACTTAACCAACTGAGAACACCAGCCATCAGTGAAACCGGTCTACAGAGAGCACCAGTCGTATCGAGCCCAGTCACCACCACCACCACACCCCGTGTACAAGCCACAACGAGCTCCACACCTACGCCAAGTACATCCACTACGTCTGAAGACCCACCGGATTTCATCCCTCACAGTGAACCGACAACGACGACCCACGTTGTACCCACCACCATCATCATCCTTGACAGTGAACAGACAACGACGACCGACGTTGTACCCACCACCACTCCAGTTCACTCGTACCAAATTTACAAGAGCGGACTACCACGACAGCGGATACACCTCCAACCATGGACCCTCGGTGGCAGCATCCCTTCACTTGCGTCATCGCAGGATCGACGGGCTCCGGCAAAACGCACTTCGTCAGGAAGCTCCTTCAACACGCCGACAGCATGATCGCCCCACCCATTGCCCGAGTCGTGTGGTGTTACGGAGAATGGCAGGAAGCGTATGCAGCAATGCCCCACATCACGTTTATGGAAGGCCTACCTAACCTGGCCGATTTGGAACCCGACATCTTGGTGGTTCTGGATGATCTCATGGCGGAGACGGACAGTCGGGTCACCCAACTCTTTACCAAAGGCAGCCACCATCGACGGCTCAGCATCATCTACATTGTGCAGAATCTGTTCAGTAAAAACAAAGAACATCGGAACATCAGCTTAAATGCCCACTATATGGTGGTCTTCAAAAACCCGAGAGATACCACTCAACTGCTGCACCTGGCGAGACACATGTATCCCGGCCGCACACCGTTTGCGTTGGAAGCCTTTAAAGATGCCACAACCCCTCAGCCCACAACCCCTCAGCACGCGTATATGCTCTTCGACCTCAAGCAAGCCACCCCCGACCACCTTCGACTACGGATCGGCATCTTTCCCGGAGAGACCCACAACGTGTAGTTGCAAAAATAATGTAAACACACCTACAGTGGCTCCCCCAGCTGGGGTGTGTGTGTTTTGATGATGGAGATAATGAAAAGAATGAATACCACAGCAGGATTGACTTTGTCTCAGTTCTCTGAAGTAGATAAAAAGTGCAGAGTTGTGGGTTCTAGCATTAGTTGTACATGATGTCTGCGCGAGTACGGAAGCACGCTCCCACGCTCCGTGTATTGAAGACGACCCCACCCGAGTTGGTGTGAACCATTGTACGCGGTGCAGACCCTGCTCTCGTGTGCTGTCTGTGCAAGATTGGACTCAATATCTTAAAAGGCAACGTACCACTGACTCCGGCTCAGAAGGCGAAGTTGACCAAGCATAAGACAGGTCTAGGAACCTTAGTCCAGAAGCGAGTTTCTCAAACACAAAAGAAAAAGGTGTTACAGAAAGGCGGCTTTCTCGGGGCTATCTTAGCACCGTTGGCGGCTTCCGTGTTGGGTCCAGTATTGGGTGGACTCTTCGGCCGACAATGAACCACACGAAAAAAAATGGTCCTCGTCGAACCTCGGCTCCTTCAAAACCTCCAATCACCCTACCCCGTACCTTCTACGGTGAAGACGATAAACACCCTCGATGGAGAGATGCGACAGATCTTACAGAGACCGGGGTTAAGCGACAGTGAGAAAGTACAACGGTACAATGAGACGCTTCAGCGGTACATGACGTTCATGGACCAATACAAAACCCTCTCTACTCCAGCACCACCACCACCACCACCACCCCCACCACGTGACAGACCGCCGACCTCAGCACCGCTCCAACAACCGCCATTACCAGGTGTACCAGCCACAGCCCCACAGTGGGTGGAAGACGAAGTGCTGAAGAGTGTACCTGCCTCGTTCAAGAAACAAGCTGGCCTGGTATTACAACGGATGAAACAGAATCCTAACAGGACTTGGAATGATAAAGGTGAACTCCTGGTACAGAATCAGGTGGTCCCCGGGACCCACATGACGGATTTAGTTAATGACCTGATGCGTCAACGCAGATCGCACACGGATCCTCGAGGATGGGAGATCTTCGCTCAAGGCTTGAAAGACATGCATGTACCACAGGAATTGGTGGGGAACCCTCAGCGCTGGGCCTTTATGCAGCGAACCCAGCAATCGCCGAGTGGCCCACTACCTTCTTGGGAAGCCGACTGGGAACCGGAGTCACCCCCCAAAACTCCACCACCACCACAACGGGCACCTTCTTTTCAAACCTTTAAAAAACCACCCTCGATCAGGACACCCAACATCTCCAGAGCCGTGACACGTAGCAAGTCAACGCGACGAACACAACGCCGGACACAACCGCCCAAGGCCTGGAACACCTATTAAAACCAACAGCAGTAGCAGGACAGCTCAGTCGCCATGTTTTACCTCACCCTACCCAGTAACAGTTCGCTGGATGTCTTTCCTGACAACACCGTGGCCAAGTACGTGACCCAGTTACCGCATCCGTTGCATTTACCTGGACGATGGGAATGTGGCCTCGTGGATATCCAATACCCTTACTCGTGGTACAACGTGCGAGCCAATGAAGTGTGGTACGAGGTGACCTACGAAGACAAAAACACCCGACTCACCCTGCCCGAAGGCCAATACGATACCCCCAAAGAGTTCATGGGTGGGCTGTCAAGGCTGTTGCATTATAAGGCTCTACGGGAGGTCACGAATAGTTCAAAACCCATCAAATCCTATCCCTTCAAGAATCACGTGGACTTCGATTACAATGCACACAACGACAAGGCAGAGCTTATCGTCTCCGGAAAGGCGAGTGTCGTACTGAGTCCTATCCTACAGCAAATGCTGGGTTTCGATCTAAAGACGTTCGCTGGTCCCACCGAACACCATAGCGAGATGCCGATGGATATGAAGTCGGGTATGTACGGACTCTACGTCTACTCGGACGTGGTGGACAACCACATCGTGGGCGATATCAACACACCTCTATTACGGGTGGTCCCCATTAAAAAGACGTATGGAGGTCAAGTAACCCACAGTTTCACCCACATGCTCTACTTGCCCGTACGACAAACCGACATCAACACTATCACGGTGAATATAAGAGATGACACGGGACGACCGGTGGCATTCGAACGAGGAAAAGTGGTGCTGACACTTCATTTTCGACAAGCACGTGCTCCCCACTTTGCATAATGAAAGTACCTTACGAGTGCAATGCACGCAGCTATATGGACTATTATGCCCAACAGGCCTGGGGTGGCTTTCCGGTCTTTAGCGGTGCACGCATGCAACGAGGACATGGACTGGGGAACATACTCCGGAGCATCGTCAAAACGTTCCTGCCCTTGGTGACGCGTGGGGTGAAAGCAATCGGCAAACAAGCGGTACGCAGTGGACTGCAAGTGGCCGGTGATGTCTTGGGGGGTACGGCACCCAAAGAAGCCTTGAAACGACGGGCCAAAGAAGCGGGAGGCGTCTTGGTGGCCAAAGCACAACGCACCGTAGGGAATAAAAGAGCTGCCCCACCGAGACCACGCACCAGTCGACGACCGACCCAGCGACGACGTACATCGAAGAAGACAAAGGATATCTTTTCTTAAACATGTCCTTGATCCACGCCGAGTCCTGCCCCTCCACCAACAGTGAATTTGATTTGTGGACCGTGCCGTCCACACAGACCAGTGCCGAACAAGTATTATAGGTGGAGCATCTCCCGCTCTCCAGCATCAACGAAACCGGGCCCATCGAGTTCACCATCAGTAATGCGGATACGGCCTATGTGGATTTAGCCCATACCTACTTGTATGTGAAAGCCAAGGTGGTCAGTGGGGATGGCACCAGAATCGTCCAAGCTGCAACGGTGGGCCCGACGAATCTCTGGCTGCACTCGATGTTTCAACAGGTGGATATTTTTCTCAGCGACAAACTCATCAGTGACTCGACCAACACGTACCCCTATCGAGCCTACATCGAGACACTGTTGTCGTATGGCCGAGAGGCTAAAAAGTCTCAGCTGACAGCCGCTTTATTCTACCAGGACACACCCGAGCACATGGACACGGTGGACAATGGGGGATATAACAAACGGAAGGCTTTCACTGCGAACAGTGCCTCGGTGGATATGATGGGTCGACTGCACACAGACATGTTCATGCAAGACCGGTACCTCTTGAACAAGATCCCCATCAAAATCCGACTGATACGGGCGCCTCCGACCTTCGCCTTGATGGCCACTAACGTAGACGGGCATGCAGCGGACTATAAGATTGTCATCCAAGAGGCAGTGCTGTATGTCCGAAAAGTGAAACCGAATCCAGCCGTTCAATTGGGACACATGAAAGCCTTGGAAACATAACCAGCCCAGTACCCTATCCGACGTGTACAAACCAAAGTGTTCTCTGTGCCTGCTGCAAATATGGGCGCCAACAAAGAAAACCTGTTCCTGGGGGAACTACCCAAACGATTGATCCTGGCCTGTGTGGAAAATACCAGTTTCAGCGGAGCCTACCCAGAGAATCCGTTTGACTTTCAACATTTCGGCATCAGTTTTGTGGCCCTGCATGTGGATGGACAACAGGTGCCAGTTACGGCCTTAACACCGAACTTTGGGCGCAGAAATTTCATTCGAGCCTATCAGAGCCTGTTTACAGCCACCGGTCAAATCAACCAGGACGAAGGGAATTTCATCAGTCGGGAGCACTACGCGAACGGATACACGTTGTTCTGTTTCGATCTGACCCCTACCTTAGAGAACGACCATCAGCTGGCCCTGACCAAGCAAGGCAATTTACGGTTGGAAATCCACTTTGCACGAGCCCTGGCGACCACCGTCAATGTGATCTGCTACGCCGAGTTTGACAACATCATTCAAGTGGACAAGGCGCGCAACGTCCTGTGTGACTTCTCCACCTAACATGGATACAGACCAGATAACCACCGTGCTGGAGAATGACCAAGGGACACGTATGGTCTTTCAAGGGGTGTTCGCCCGAGATGTGTTCCCATTAGACCGTATGTATCCTGCTGCTTACGTTCTCAACACGGACCCGATGGATCGGCCCGGTGAAGATTGGGTAGCCGTGTACTTGACAGAACAGCAGGGCGAATACTTTGACCCGTACGGCCTGCCACTCCTCCATCCCGATTTAACAGACTTCATGGATCAAGGCACAGAGACGTGGTGTTGGAACAGTCAAACGTTGCAAAGCCTCACCAGTAGCGTGTGCGGACAATATTGCTTGTTTTACCTGTACCATCGATGCCGGGGAAGACCCTTATCTACCATCGTACAGATGTTTGACGAGCACCCCAAGGCCGAGGACCGCGATGTACTCGTCTATGACTGGGCCGCCCATCATTTCAATGTACAAGTCCCGTTCTGGGCTTGAATTCTTTCAATATACACACGCCCGCTGTTCTGGGCTTGAATTCTTTCAATGTACAAGCCCCTTGTTCTGGGCTTCAGTTTTCACGTGGTTGTTCTCACGTTGTTGTTGTTACTGAATAAAAAAAAATGAGATCTCACCAAAAAACCCTGTCTTCTGTGTTTTATTCATAATGCATCAATGCCCAATGTGGAGATTCAGTCAAACTGAATTCAGTGGTGTAGGATGGGGCCAAAATGTAACCCATCAAGGTTAGAATGCAAGCGCACTATAGTAAAAATAGAGAGCCAATGAAATCAGCCCACAGACCAAGTACGTGTATTTGGTCTAGGTTTGGAGCGGGCATTTCATTGAGGTGCGTGTATACGGTGAGTGAAGACTCGTCCAACACGTATAGATTATGACTATAAGTTCTATGTATTTTTAAATATGGAAAAATCCTGGCTCTTTTTTCTCGACCGCTGATTGGTCCAGATGGAACTGCCTATCCTTCCCAGGTTCATTTACAATCCCCTTTTCTTTGACCTTCTGATCCGACATGCATCAGCGCGCACACTGCCGGTGATGACGCGCACTTCCGGAGAACCTCCGCGCGCGCGCGCGCTGCGGCCAGGGCGGGCCAGGCCGGTGAAAAGGTCCCGGAGGTTGAACATCCGGACGTCTAAGGAAACATTTGGAACCCTTTCAGTGCTCGGGATGTGACCCATCAATACCCAGAAACCCAACAGAGGTGTTAACACCATGATATAACCTGCTCGGAACATGGTTAGTACGAATGTTTCGGTGGTGGTGGTGTTCAATAAAAAACTTCATTAAAACCCAAGTGAAGTTCGAATATTTATTAAGGTGAACAAGTGAACAAGAATGTATGTACAAGTATATAAGAACGTTGCAAACAAGAATTGAGGTGAACGTATGTATAGAGAGAGAGAAATCACAGTGGAGTATATAACAGTTAGACCGAGTCATCGAACTGACGTATATCGAGTACTTATTCAATAGAATGACAAACAAGTTCATGGTGTAATGTATATATAGAGTGTAATTTAGAGTCCAAATATGTATGTCCATTAGAATTCACAAGTCCGGGTATAATATATGTTCACAAGTCCAGGTAAGTGGTACTGATGCCATCGGGAAGAACTTTCCGTTTCGGGTAGAAAAATGTGAAGGCATCTCGTTTCTGGATGTAGGTTCGCATCTGGTGGTCGACGACCCGGAATCCTCGGTTAGTGCCACTCGCACTGGTCTGGCTTTGGAGCACGTTCAGGTATAAGGCTTTGTCGATGTTGGGGTCACGCCGGTTCACTCCTTTGCAACTGAACTTATTGTTTCCATCTCCACCGTAACAGAAGTAGGTCTTGGACGACAGGGCGATCATGGCATCTCCGCTCCACGCCAGCTTAAACAGGCCCGGTGTCCGCTTGTCGTACTGGTAATGGTCACGTCGAGGTAGCCACTGGTCCCGTTCCACCTCATGCTGTGCGCGTAACTCAGGTTTCACCAGGGACTCGCAATCCGCATTAGAGACGGCCATGTAGGCAGAGTCCGTGTCCATTTCCATGAGTTGCCAATCGGATGGGTCGAAATACACACCCATGAAATCATAGAGGAACTGGAGCATCCTCAGTTTGGCCACCTGGTATACCATACATCCAATTTGGAGGGGCAGGTTGTAACGAATGACCCTTTTGGCTGAAGAGATTTCATAGGTATCATCATCGATGACGTCGACGGACCGAAACAGAGGCGAGTTGATCTTTTTGCGGGCTTGTTTGGTTGTACAGATATTGACGTTGACGTGCTTGTCTTGGTTGGTGACCGTTTTTCCGTAGTAACCATTGCCTGTCAATTTCCAAGATTCACCGATGATGGCCTGACTAGGATCTTGATCGCCTTGACGACGGGCAGACGTGATTATGTCGGCATTCCGCGCGAAACAGGCATTGGGTACGTACTGAAGGATTTGGTACACGCGCGTCACTTCGAGGCCATGGCTCATGTACCACTGTAGCAGAGGGGTACCCAGCAAGACTTTCTCTGCCCACATACTCCCAATCAACATTCGACGAGGTTGTTTCAATACGTCATGTTCCTCAGCATAGGCGCCCATGGTCTCTCCAATGTCAGCCCAACCCACCAGCGTGTTCTTGAAGATAGGTGGGCACTGGGCGAAGAGTGGCTTGAGATGGTGGGGAACATGCAGATCACATTCGACAAATCCATACAGGGTCCCGGAACGAACGGCGTGGGAAAGCTGTGGCAGGGTCAAGAGTGGTCGGCGACTCAACGGGTAAAAGGAAGTCGCGTAAGTGTGGGAGGGCCTGGCACATGGTGTGAAATTCACACTCCCACAGTTCGATAAGATGGTACCCCAACTCTTTGACGTAATCTCCATTCTCCACCACTTCTGCTCGTAATTCTTCTGCTGATTTCCCACGTCGTTCGTTGAAGCGTCCAGCGCTGAAAGGACATTGGTGGCCGTGCCAGTAACACCCATAAAATTGAAATACGGTCGGTGTTCCTTGTACAAGGGCAAACCCATCGACGGGGAATCGACGATCTCCTATGCGCTTCTCTGTGGCGTTGGTCTGATGGCGTATATAAATTCCCCGTCGATCGGCTTCCCAATCCAACCACTGGTCGGCGAGATGTTTGTACGGCGTACGTTGAGGTGTGAAATGTTGACCGTCTGCCAACCAGCGCGTATAATGCCCGCTGGGCATGGGTTGGGCGAGAGACCACAGGTACAGGGCATTGGCGTCGAATCCAATGATTTTGGCACAGGGTTTCCCACCGGGAAGAGTAGTGACATCCTTCTCATAGCAGCGGTGAAAAATAAGGCTAGGTCCGCCGACGATGTTCTGTTTTAAACAATCGTACATGTCCTCATCTTTTTGTTGTATCAGTGAGAAGTAGGTAGGACACTCTTGGAAGAGATGGCGAAGCGCGAGACCCGGTAAACTCAAACACTCCTTGAAGATGTCGACGTGCATCTCGCGACGAAAGAGTTGAACCATTTTCTCGGCCGCTTCGAGGAAAGGGACCACATCTAAGTTGTTATACCACACCAGGAAATCTCGCAAGGTCTGCATGTGTTGGTCATTCCATACCTGCTGTAGTTCCTGGTACGTGTCTTCCGAACATTCCACTTGCTTGAGATCGTCATAGAACGCGTCCCGGGGTGGCAACTGTGTTTCCTCCAAGCGGTCGAGCGTCGATATATAGGTGTAAGGGAACTTCCCTTTGGTTTGTGCACAGTCATAGGGCTTCACCCACTGATCGTAGCTATAATTAGGTGCTAAGTAGTTCCGTACATCCAGGAAATGGAGTGATGTGGTGGTGAGGGCCATGTGGTTGTTGATCTTTTTGATGACGGACTTGATGGTATCGGACTGGGCCAAGTAAGGGTAGAGAAATTCCTTCACCATGTTCAGATCGTATCGCCCCGAGTTGAATCCGAGCACCGGTAACTGGCTTAAGTATTGCAGGAAGCGGATTTTCAATTTCTCCGCATACGGTTTAGGTAAAGGGACATCCTGCAGTTGAATGTCCTGCCCACTGTGTTCCATTTCCTGTCTGTCAAATATTTTCCCACTGTGCTCCATTTCCTCTCTGTCAAATATTTGCCCACTATGCTCCATTTCTTCTCTGTCAAATATTTGCCCACTATGCTCCATTTCTTCTCTGTCAAATATTTGCCCACTATGCTCCATTTCTTCTCTGTCAAATATTTGACCACTATGCTCCATTTCTTCTCTGTCAAATATTTGCCCACTATGCTCCATTTCTTCTCTGTCAAATATTTGACCACTATGCTCCATCTCTGACTCTTCATCGTCACTGAACGATACACCAAGTGTAGGAATGCGGTCGTCGAGTTGGTCCAGTACGTCCTGGAACTTGGACACCAATAGTTCTGTACTAGCCGCACTGACTTCCTCTAAATAGTCCATCATGCAGGTAATCAAGTCATGGGCGTCGCCGGTGGACACGCAACAGACCGGTGCAGCGTCATAGCCAGGTACGTTGCTGGAAATACTGACACTCAGGGGAATATGGCGCTGTGTCCACTGTGTTTTCGCCGAGGCCGCATCCATCGGTTCCAAAATCGCCTCGAAATCGTAATATGCCCGGTAGGAGAAATAACGATGCTCTTCTGATATGATGAGACCTTCATCGGCCAGTTCCTCGAAGATGGTGGGCGTGTTATGGTACACGCCGCCAGGAAATTTCCGTTTCACAGTGTGATCACAAATCTTTTCGTGTCGATGTAAGTCCCGAGAATGTTTAAACACCCGATGGCATTGGGCACAACTGTAGGATTGCGCGTACAGACTCATATCATAGATCAGGGAAAAATGATTCACCCCGCCGTCGTCGAAGATGTTCACTTTCATGGTGGAAGCATACCGTTCTGAAGACCGATGCACCAATTCAGCCACAAATGTGTCGTCCTCCTCCTCCTCATCCTCCTTCTCTTCCCGTAGTAAACGGTACACAAAGATATTGACGTTGAGCAGTGACTCCACGACATCCAAATTCTTGAATGGGACTCCCCGGAACTGCCGCGGATCTAGGTCTTGTTCCTCTAGATATTGTCTCCAATAGATATTGGCCACTCTATCACAATTCTGGGGATGACATTCGTTCAAATGAATGGCCAAACACCGGAACAGACATTTCTAGTCTTTGTAGGATCCATGTTTCCCTCCGGTTAATGCATACAGTCCTTTTCGATTGAGCAGCCAAGGGGGTAGTAGTACAGGAGCACCGATAGGCTGATCTCTCATTTTGGTCACGAAAAATGTCACGTTGGTGACCATTTCCACAGTCCACTTGGTATTGGGGCGTTGCAACCGGGCCCATTCCAATGGGTCCAACGTAGTCAGTTGGTCGATGAGGGGCTCCAGTGACGCACGATTGATGATGGTGAATGGCTTGTCAAACACATAGGTATTATTGCTCGGATAAAAATACCGTACCTGGTCCGTCTCTTTGTGCCGTAGAATATAGCCGAATGTCATATTCACTTTGAACGCTGTCACTTGGTCTCTGAAAATGTTCTCGGCATAGTTAGGAAGATACGTGAGGTCCTGTAGCCGGACATTATACAAATCTTGAATAGGGCGATGACGGTGGAAACATCGTCGGATGGTGCTCCAATGGCGCCGATAGATGTCACTCACAGGGTGGTCTTCGGGCAAGGCGTCAGCGGGAGGCACAGCTGGATCCTCAGGAAAGTCGTGTTCGCCTCTCACATTCTCACGCGCCAAGGGAGATCTCGATCGGTCACGTCGCCTCATCCTGATCGTATATACTCCTGTAAAATAGAGCCGATTTTGACAATGAATCGGTCACGACTTCTTATTTCTTTGGAGGGGCAAGGTCAATAGGACTTGTGCTTTTTATACTACTAAAATGTGAAGTAGATTACATCTTACATAGGCCTTAAGGCCGTGATATGCATATGAAGTATTCTGGGGCATGGTCAGTACTTCCCAATTTTCCCTTTGTCTACTACTCGCCGATTTTTTATTTTTTTTTATTATTATTATTTATTTATTTATTTATTATTACCCCCCCGAGAGCTACAACATGACATCTCCCACGCCCCATTCGGACCCATAGCGGTCCCTCTCTAACCCAAACATACACTCACATAACACCCAAAATGACCATGTGGGAATAAGGACCTACAAGAGGCTTGGCCTAAATTGAATTTTATTGTACAAACACTCAAGATGAGCAGGTACATAACAAATGTAACATACAATCACAAAGATACAGTGGCAATAGTTTTGGTCCAATACAACATGGCCTAGTGCGAGTTGTCTCCCTTGCGTAATAAGGTTCAGATGGCGCTATGGTTGGAAAGCTGCGATTATCCGGGGGAATGATGCCAATTGCCATCCTATGCGCCATTTTGTGACACAAAACTCTTAAATTCGTGCATCATATTATTCTAGAATGTATTGTGAACAGTTTGAAATAAATTGAGACGTACGGGTAAGAGAGATAGAGATGGTGTACGGATATTTCATGATGTAGCGGGAATGTGTAACGTAGTACAAATGTACGGTGTCCCATTCCGTGTTCCTTGTCAAGTTGCTGGGAAAATATGCCGGAGGACTGACTGCATATGTGGAGACTTACTCGAGCGTTATATGTCATGAGCTGTTTGAGAAAAATACGTGATAAATTGAGACGTACTGGTAGGAGAGATCTTGTCTGTTTAGTCAATTGTTGGATCATGTCGTCTGCCAATGATGTTTGAGTTACACGAGAAAATTCTGCCAATATATAAATGCCTACCTGTAGATACTAAAATTGGCCGCTAAAAGTTTCCATAATATAGGGAAATAACTGTGATGTCTTTTTTCACTGTGACACGTTCTCCTAAAGACCTAAGCTGAAAGAAAAATTTCGAGAAGGGGGGGGATATTTCCTAGCATAGATATTATTAAAAAATAAGTTATATTACATACGTGTAAGGTGTTGATTGGTGTTACTGAGTGATACTGGTCAGCTGCATCTCATCAATGAGGCGAACACGGTAGTTTTGAAGCTTCACTTGCTGGGATGACTCCATGACTGTAGGCTCAGGCTGGTGAGTAACTGCTACGGTGTAATAGGCTGGTGGCTGGCTGGTGAAATTGCACTGGTAAAATGAAAAAAAGTAAAAGGTTCTCCACAGCTCATACAAGCAGGCAAGCAGGCTGGCTAGAGGTGAGGCAGGCAGGCAGGCAGGCAGGCTAGAGGTGAGGCAGGCAGGCAGGCAGGTCAGGCTGGGCAGGCAGGCTGGTCAGGTCAGGTCAGTCAGGCAAGTAGTGCAATGAATACACCCCACCGCTAAAAATCGCCTCCTTTTATACGTTTTTCTACAATCCGCCATTTTGACCACCACACATGCCGCCATTTTGACCACCACACATGCCGCCATTTTGACCACCACACATGCCGCCATTTTGACCACCACACATGCCGCCATTTTGACCACACACACGCCGCCATTTTGACCACACTCCCACAGCCGCCATTTTGACCACCACACATGCCGCCATTTTGACCACCACACATGCCGCCATTTTGACCACCACACACAGCCGCCATTTTGACCACCACACATGCCGCCATTTTGACCACCACACATGCCGCCATTTTGACCACCACACATGCCGCCATTTTGACCACCACACATGCCGCCATTTTGACCGCCACACATGCCGCCATTTTGACCACCACACACAGCCGCCATTTTGACCACCACACATGCCGCCATTTTGACCACCACACATGCCGCCATTTTGACCACCACACACGCCGCCATTTTGCCATTTTGACCACACATTTTGACCACCACACATGCCGCCATTTTGACCACCACACATTTTGACCACCACACATGCCGCCATTTTGACCACCACACACGCCGCCATTTTGACCACCACACATGCCGCCATTTTGACCACCACACATGCCGCCATTTTGACCACCACACATGCCGCCATTTTGACCACCACACGCCGCCATTTTGACCACCACACACGCCGCCATTTTGACCACCACACATGCCGCCATTTTGACCACCACACATGCCGCCATTTTGACCACCACACAGCCGCCATTTTGACCACCACACATGCCGCCATTTTGACCACCACACACGCCGCCATTTTGACCACCACACACGCCGCCATTTGCCACCACACATGCCGCCATTTTGACCACCACACATGCCGCCATTTTGACCACCACACACCGCCATTTTGACCATTTTGACCACACTCCCACAGCCGCCATTTTGACCACCACACATGCCGCCATCTTGGTCCCATCCCACCATCTAGACATGCCTTGATCACGTGATCAAGTTCCGCCCCAAATACGGCCCGGGGGGAACAAAAAAGTAGGTCAATGGGGTCTGTAAAGGGTTTTATATACTACTAAGGCGGTGGGGAGGGGTTAGTACACATTTCTCTGGAAATGCATTCGTACAGGCTTGAGTGTGTCTGTGGCATTCTTGCTAGCTTGTCTCTCTGACATGTTGTAATGAAGGTCTTACCTACAGGTTTTACCGAGTGGTAAAGTATGGCTCTTCCTTGGCCGTCTTCAAGCAGAACAATGTATATCAGCAGAGAGAAGCAAATTTAGCATCCTTGATTTTTTCTTACATATACACAACACAACCATTGGAATAACTACAACAGCAACAACAATACACTAGGATATTTTTTGGTACACGTTGGGGAAAGTTAAAGAGGAAGTGAAAGACAGAACAAAGAAATAAAAAAAGAACCAATTAAGAGAAACAAATTAAAGCCTTGCATTCAAATATCCATACAAAACCTTGTCCCGACTGGACGTGTTTTATTGAGACATTTGGACATAGTTTCGTTGTGAATGAACAATATGTGTATTTATCATACCTCATATAAATTCGTAATGTTTTCATTGGTTGACAGCCTGTCACGTGTCATTCTACAAACCGTGATGTTCAGAGATAATGCAGTCATATCTTGCCTTACCGTTGAATAAATGTCATGTACCACGGCAGAGCGTTGAACATGACATTTGCTCCACGGCGACATCAGCTGATCCAGCCAGGAATAGCCTCCCATTTGTTTCTCAGGGCCAGCGTACCCATGGTGACAGCCCGATGCAGGTCGTCTGCCAGTGCGGATGCTCTGTCGCATCGAAACTGTTTCAACTATGGATGTCGCTGGCAAACGGGAGCGTTCAAAATTATGACCAATACAGAACTATAATTAGTGTTACCGAACGTACTAAAAATAAAACATTCGGTATATGCGCGCACGTTGTACATCACTTGCCTCGAGATGACAAATGGTGATGTCCCTCTCTATAACATGCTATAATTATATCTGTAAAAAGGAAAAGCCATTCTCGATATTCTGTATTTTTCACAAAATTAATATTTGTTCATGTCATTAAATCATGCCGGTATGTTTTTCTTTCTCCATCAGCATTCAGTGTGTCCGCATTCGTCGATTATTCTACGCAAGATGCTTGCTGTCGATCTCAAACGGCCTTAATCTCTGATGAACCACAAAATAAATAAATTAATCCGTTATTTCGATACGTGAAATATGTATTTTGAAAAGGCGCCTCTGAATCGAGCGGTTGCGGACACGATAATCCATGCCAACGTAGATTTAAAATACACTGGTCCGTCCTTTGAATTACATTTCTCACTTAATTTGTTTCACTGTTAGTGTCACAAAACAATGCTGTTAATTTAAAAAATTTAGTAAGCTGTTAAATTATACACCACCCGTTCTTCGCTTTGACAGAATATATGTTTTACTGTAGAATTACTGGCTATATGTGTCAATTCTGGAACAATTTGTTTCCATAAATATTACCGAGCATATGGCTACATGTGTCAATTCTGGGATAATTTGTTTCCATAAATATTACCGAGCATATCCACGATGATATGTAGAAGAATAATAAAGACCGTATACCCAGTTGAAAACGCGCAAAACAATCCTCCGTGAACACATCAAGCCACACAGTCTAGCTCGCACACACAGCTAACTGGGGTCGACATGACGTCACACTTCTAATAACGGCGATCTGCATGGCGCTAAAATGTCAGTTTTCAATCCGCCATATCCAACTTAGAGCAAAAATAAGAGATCTGTTTTAACCCACTGCTGAAATCCTTCATTATTGATTTAGAGATGGCCTTTCTCGTTAAAATTTGAAAACAATTGTTTCATATAAATGAGAGTGTGAACTATTAATTTCAGGCAATATTAGGCGAAAAACATTTCCATTTGTGTTTACTTTCAATGGAGTTCATTTATAAAGTCAGCATGTGCATTGTGAATACATTGTGACATAATATACGAATAATGCCCAATGGTTCGTTCAGGATTTACAAAAAAACGTTATGCTAAGATAAGACAAATGGTTCTCTTATGACTGATATGGATATTTTGTTTACATTTAACCTAATGTGAGATTTCTATATAATATTGTTAGAAAATACAATCTGTTGTGAATATTTCCAAAAATTCCCATAGCTCCATATTGTCACATGGTCAGAAACCTGATCTACTTCCTTAAACACACGTCCTTTGTAATTAAGGAGACCACGTAAGACTTTTTTGTACATCTTGAATTCAACTAAAAGAAGGATTACTCAGTTTATATTTCTGACGAGATGGCGGGAGAGTAATGTTGTACGTATGTAACGAAGTGGGGAAGTGTGGGTTAACAAATCAGATATTTTTTTTGCTTAAGTTATAGTAAATACCTCCCTTACCAACACAGAATGCCAAACCACATCTGTGCCAATATTCCATAGACAACAAAACTGATGCAACCATCTTTGGCGATTTCACAAACCCCTCCTCCAGGTACTACTCTCACATACACGGCCATCATGTTGTAATTTAAAAGGCATTCAAACAGTAATATATATATATAACTCATATAGGGGAGGAGGTACTCAATTAGTACGGATGTAGCGATGCATGGAGATGTGGGTTGGGTCCAATTACAGATTGCATTTTGCGTACCGTACCGCGTACTAAATAACCCGCTCCGATATGCCCCGACCCACACACATTGTAACATGTGCGCCAATACTGCCATAACAAAGAAGAATTGTTGCCAGAGCAACTGTTGTTTAGAAGGCATTTAACGACCCCCCCCCCCCCTCCCCCCCACCCCACCCTAGATCTGGAAGAAGTTGGTATTTTAACAGTTAAATTTGTAATTGTGGAACGGATACGTATCAGACCTGAAACAATATACAGATGACAACAATAATTAAACAGCGCCGTGAGTAACACCGCCCCAGAAGGAGAATGCCCTAAAATGGAATACTCAACCCTACACAAGACCAACCGCGCCACGCCTGAGATGCCACTGAACTGATGGTTGTTTAATACAGAATATGATCCTTGGACGTTCACGCAATGTAGGACGTAGCCTATCATCCTGTACCCCGATACACATTCCAAGCACTGTTACGAACACAAATTTGAACCCGCCCAGTTCTCAAGGGTGTCGTTATTGGGCGCTTTTGGGGGCGTTGTTGGATATCACTGTAGCGGGCTCTCTAAAGAAAGCATAGAAAACGAACCCCACTCCTCTCGAAAAATCCTGACAACGCCCATGGTTCTCCCATTTTTTTTTTTACGACTTTTCCCCCACGAAGGGTACAAAGACAAAGGAATCATCCACCCGATTGCAATTACAATGAACACATATTTACCAGTATAACCTGACCGAAAATGGGCTGACGAACTTGTGCATGGTCAATTCTTCTTCCCTTCTATTTATATCCCCCTCTGCTCTCTCCCTGTTATTTATTTATTTGTTTAAAAAATGTACCGTGGAATTTAATTAAAGCATTGAGCTGATTGGCCGCGAAATCCGTATGGAAAGCGGTTCTTAAACTACAATTTCATTCAAGGATACGTATGTAAGCATATAAGTAGTATACAAAGATGAAATTGAACCCTATTGACCTAAGAAATTTGCATATTTTGTGGAGGTCACGTGGAGGTCACACAGCCAATGAGAGGCGAGTATTTTGACCTCTGACCAAAAAGCTACCTCCAGCACAGGAGAGTTCCAAATTTGCATATCACGTGACCCAGGTCAAAGATGTATTCCTCCGCGGTGATGCGGTCATGTCTGGCGGTGATTCGGTCTGCTTCCGCGGAGAAAAAGTAGTCCCTATATAAAATGGTCCGATGGGGTCGAGTGAGGTATCAAAGTGAAGCTTATGTGAAGGGGCATCTAATGGGCTGGGTGTGGGGTGGTCAAAATGGCGGCCTGTGGGTGGTGGTGGTGGGTTCAAAATGGCGGCGCAAGGGAGCAAACGAGGCGGTGGGGAGGTCACGGGGGGAAAAACCCCTCACATTATCCTCAGAAAAACCTCTAAGCCATATAATAATAATAAACATAATCTATAGGTGTTGTACCATGTTAATAGCATCAGTCTAGCATCTGTACCACCCTAGGGTCGAGCGTTTATTGTCCTGTGTATCTCCGCAGAAAATCAACAAACAAAATGGCGGCTCCAGGATGGTGTGGGGACGCCCTTTCCACATCACGGCGTCGATCATAGCGCCATCTGCACACACTGACGCAAGGGAGACAACTCGTGTGGCCCAAGGATATGGAAATAGCCGTTTTGGAGCTAGGGGAGTTACTACTGGTCCAGTGGGGTCGAGTGATGTATCAATGTGAAGCCTATGTGAGGGGGCATCTGATGGGCTGGGTGTGGGGATGAACTAGCATCATTCTGCGCATGCGCGGTGGCCCAAGGGTATGGAAATAGCCGTGTTGGAGCTAGGGGAGTTACTACTGGTCCAGTGGGGTCGAGTGAGGTATCAAAGTGAAGCCTAGGTGAGGGGGCATCTGACTGGACTAGTGGGTTTGAAATAGCGTCATTCTGCGCATGCGCGGTGGTCCAAGGGTATGGAAATAGCCGTGTTGGGAGCCAGCGAAGCCAATAATGGTCCAATGGGGTCGTATGAGGTATCAAAGTGAAGCTTATGTGAAGGGGCATCTAATGGGCTGGGTGTGGGGTTGAACTATCGGCATTCTGCGCATGCGCGGTGGCCGAAGGGTATGAAAATAGCCGTGTTGGCATGTAGGGGAGTTACTCATGGTCCAAAGGGGTCGAGTGAGGTATCAGAGTGAAGCTTATGTGAAGGGGCATCTGATTGGACTAGTGGGTTTGAACTAGCGTCATTCTGCGCATGCGCGGTGGCCCAAGGGTATGGAAATAGCCGTGTTGGAGCTAGCGAAGCCAATAATGGTCCAGTGGGGTCGAGTGAGGTATCAAAGTGAAGCCTATGTGAAGGGGCATCTGACTGGACTAGCTGGACTAGCGGCTCGGGCGTTGTCACCATTCTGCGCATGCGCATAGACGTTTTGGGATGTAGGGGAGTCCCTAATGGTGCAATGGGGTCGAGTGAGGTATCCAAGTGAAGCTTAGGTGAATGGGCATCTAATGGGTTGGGTGTGTGCGGTAGGAATATCATTCTGCGCATGCGCAGATGCAATGCGGAGCTCTCGTCCAATCAGAAGCGAGTATTTCAAATCCGTCACACAGCACTCGTCCAATCAGAAGCGAGTATTTTGACCCGGTCCATTATGGGACATATCCAAGATGGCGGCACGTGTGTTGAAGATGGCGGCACATCCGGTGTCGAAAACTGGCCATTTCTGTCGGGATGTGGTCACCTAGTGTCGAAAACTGGACCCTGTATGGGTCCCGCTAGACGTGTTGGAGGTAGGGGAGCCACGAATGGGCCAATGGGGTCGTATGAGGTATCCATGTGAAGCCTAGGTGAGGGGGCTAGACTAGGGTGTTGTTTCCATTCTGCTGCGCAGGTCTTGTGGGTTGTGACGTCACTTCCGGTTGGGGTGAATGGGGCGTGACCTTTGGACATGTCTAGACTTGTCTGTGTCTGTTGATGTACTGGGGTTTTTCCCCACAATGGCGTTCACCTTCGGACGTGGTTTGGTGGGTCTGCGCAAGTGTGTGACGCGCGCGGAGTATTATACAATCGGATAGCGGTTGTCGTGAATAACAACAAGTTCAGCAATGTTTATATAGTTTATTACCCCAATGTTACATCATACCCAGGCTGGGGGAGCCGCCCTGGGTATGTTTAGTATGTTCACAGCAAAACAAATTGAAATATCAAACACCATGTTTTATTATATAACACATTGTCACATTAGGTACAAGGGTTTACTGAGCTCAAGTCAGCGAGCAGCATGTAGACATAGAGTGTGTGTACGGCATGATATTCATCAGTGCACGGATGACGCATTCAACCGATGGGGGTGATCGGTCAGCTTGGTCAGGAAAAACGTGACATTGGTTACCCTCTCTACCACCCATTGAATGTTGGGGCGTTGACGATGCGCCCATCTCAAGGGTTCCACGGTGTCCAGTATCTCCAGCGTCGTCTCTAGTGACCCCCGGTTAATGATGGTGACCGGCTGGTCAAACACATGGTTGTTAGCACTGGGATAATAATACTGTAACTGGTCCGTCTTTTTGTGACGTAAGATGTACCCGAAAGCGACATTCAATGTAAAGGCCGTAGTTTGATCGTTGAAGATGGCTTCCATGTAGCTGCGTAGACAGGTGCCGTTGGTCAGTGGGAAATTGTAGATATCTTGAGGGTGGAAACAGTACCGTGTCATGGATCAATGGCGCCGATCGATGTCACTGATTGGATGGTTGTCCTGTAAGAGATCGCTAGGAACATTTATGGGCTCCACCAGAAAATGTTCGATGTTGTCAGGACTCGAAACCGTAACGCTGGGGTCCGGCTGGATATTCAGGCTCTTCTGAACTGTGGGTATAGGCGGGCTCTCCTTCATCGCATCACCAGTGGCGTTCGTCTCCCCGGGCTTATCTTCACTGGATCTCACCTTCCGTGGCTCCTCTTCAGTAGGAAGTTGTCGCTCAAACCGTAGAGACGGACCATGAATCAACCGTTGGTGTCGCAGCAACTGACTGCGTCGTTTGAAGAGTTGATCACAATCCTCGCATGGACGCTTGGGTGGCCCATGAATTGAACGTTCGTGGCGCAGTAAAGCATCTTCCCGATTAAATGACCGTGCGCAGGTTATACAAGTATACAGTCCATCGTTGTGGGTGGAGGCCTCGTGGCGTCGTAAATTATCTAGACGAGTAAACTGCTTCTGACAAGTTGTGCAAGTGAACATCTTGGTGGTTGATAGAGTGTCTGATGAAATGGCAAGGCCGCTTCCCTTTTATAGCACGCTAGCTGGTAATCTAGTTTTAGCACACTCTACCCCAAGTCGAGGATCGAGACTGGTGTACTGGTGTACGACTGAGCCGCATTGCGCGCGCGTATGAAGACCCTTATACATACCCAATGCAGGCGCAGACGCGAAGTGCCCGGATGACAGACACGGTCGTCACCGATCCGAAAAGACACGGACTTTACCGAAAAGACACGGACTTTACCGAAAAGACACGGACGTACCCGAAAAGACACGGACGTA
>JAVTVY010005782.1:0-40368 GCA_036873755.1 Hanleya hanleyi
GGGGACTTACAAACACCGGTGTCCATAATTCCGTAAGATTTTCTTGTCCGGACAATAACTCGTGAACGATTTAACCGATCAACTTCAAACTTGGGGTGTGCCTTGACATTGGTGAGAGGACGGTTGGGATTGTTTTTCAGCAATGTGCGTAATCAAATATGGCCGCCGTCAGCCATTTTGGATTATAAGCAGTTCGATCTTAGATTTTCTTGTCGGACAATAACTCGTGAACGATTTAACTGATCAACTTCAAACTTGAGGTGTGCCTAGACATTGGTGAGAGGACGGTTGGGATTGTTTTCAGCAATGTGCGTAATCTAATATGGCCGCCGTCAGCCATATTGGATTATAAGCAGTTGGATCTTAGATTTTCTTGTCCGGACAATAACTCGTGAACGATTTAACCGATCAACTTCAAACTTGGGGTGTGCCTTGACCTTGGTGAGAGGACGGTTGGGATTGTTTTTCAGCAATGTGCGTAATCTAATATGACCGCCGTCAGCCATATTGTATTATAAGCAGTTGGATTTTGTCCGGACAATAACTCGAGAACGATTCAACCGATCTACTTCATACCTGGGGAGTGCCTTGACATTATTGAGAAGAGGATTAGGATTGTTTTTCAAGGACGTGCTTAATCCAATATGGCCACCATCAGCCATACTGGATTTCATTGGATTTTAAGCAGTTTGATCTTGTCCGGACAATAGCTGGAGTACGATTCAACTGATCTACTTCAAACTTGGGGAGTGCCTTCACATTGGTGAGAGAACGGTTGGGATTGTTTTGAGCAATGTGCATAATCCAATATGGCCGCCGTCAGCCATATTGGATTATAAGCAGTTGGACCTAAGATTTTCTTGTCCGGACAATAACTCGTGAACGATTTAACCGATCAACTTCAAACTTGGGGTGTGCCTTGACATTGGTGAGAGGACAGTTGGGATTGTTTTTCAGCAATGTGCATAATCTAATATGGCCGTCGTCAGCCATATTGGATTATAAGCAGTTGTATCTTGTCCGGATAATAACTCGAGAACGATTCAACCGATCTACTTCATACCTGGGGACTGCCTTGACATTGTTGATGGAAGGATTAGGATTGTTTTTCAAGCACGTGCTTAATCCAATATGGCCACCATCAGCCATACTGGATTTCATTGGATTTTAGGCAGTTTGATCTTGTCCGGACAATAGCTGGAGTACGATTCAACTGATCTACTTCAAACTTGACCTTGGTGAGATCCCGGTTAGGATTGTGTTTCATGAACGAGCATAATCCAATTTGGCTGTCATCTACCAGCGATATTGGATTATGTTGCATTTTAAGCAGTTGCATCTTTTCTGGACAACATCTCTAGAATAATTCAACTGATCGACTTCAAACTTGCAGTTTGGCTTGACATCGGTGAGAGGACAGTTGTCATTGCTTTTCAGTTACCTGTGTAATCCAAGATGGCCACCATCAGTCATCTTAGATTTTCAGCATTTAGATCTTGTCTGGACAATAACTCTAGAACGATTCAACCAATCTACTTCAAACTTGGGGAGTGCATGGATATTGGTGAGAGGACAGTTGGTATTATGTTTTATGGATGTGCATAATCCAATATGGGTGCCATCCGCAGTGTTAGATTATGTTAAGCTCATCAGCGATATCTCCATTTTCAAATCATACTCTCCATCAATGATATGAGATAGCATCGACCAAAAAAAATTGACCATAGAGGTCCATGGCCCCCACAGCAGCAGCGCCAGTTATGGTGGATGTAATCCACCATAACTGGTGCTGCTAGCGGGGGACATCGACCTCTATGGTCGATTTTTTTTATAACTGCTGCTTCTTTTTCTCAATTCAGCCAGTCTAAATAGGTAACTGTTCAGTGCCTTCTGGGGACCTGGGCATTTCACCCAAGAGGGGGTTCGGGATGCGCATGCTCTTTTGGAAGTGGAATCGTTGTACCGATAATCAGAGGGACTACAGACGCGGGAATTCACCCTATGAAACGTCTGGACCCATGCTTTCGCCCCAGGGTAGTGTTTGTGTGTGTGTGTGGGGGGGGGGGATATGGCTGCGCAACCATAAGTCAAACGCTGTACCGAGAGCCGGAGGAACCACAGATGCGAGGGTTTCGCCCAGTGGGACGCTTGGACCCAGGCTTTTGTTCTAGAGTAGTGTGGTGTGGGGAGTAGGGCTGCGCATGCACAACCGGAAGTGGAACGCTGTAACGAGAACCAAAGGGACAAGAGACATGGGGATTTGGCCTCTATAGATTCGTAGCAATGGCCCCTGTCTAATTCATAATAGAGTAGAGCTACTGCTTCAGATTTCTTCTTGCCTTCTTAATAGCTTATATGTATAATACCATCCTGTTCAGCATTGCCAGAGCTGCGCACAGGTATAAACGGATCGATGGCTGGGTTCGTCCACACAGTGGTCGAGGTCATGGAATAGATTTTGTCCTGCTTCAGTTATGCCCCTTGACTGTGCATAAAAATCATGATTCAATTACGGCGTGAGAATTTGACAAAGGGGTACGTTGACCCCCAATTTTTTGCTTTTTTAAGTTGGCACCGGGCCTGAGAACACGGGACAGAAGTTGAATTGAAATCGTTCTCACGGATTTTTCGGAAAATTGGGCCGAATTTGATCATTTTTCGACTTTTTAAGGGTTTTCTAGGAAAAATGAAAAAATGTAGGGGGATATTCATACGGATCGATGACTGGTTTCGTCCACACACTGATCGAGGTCATGGAGTATAATTTGTCCTGCATCAGTTATGCCCCTTGGCTGTACGTAAACATCATGACTGCATTACGGCATGGAAATCTGACAATAAACGGGTAGGTTGACCGCCATTGTTTTCGCCTTTTCAATTTTGACACCGGGCCTGGGAACACGGGACAGACGCCTACCCTCACACACCTTTATATATGCCTGCTTGTCTTGACGTCTTAAAGATGAGAAAGAGCGAGAGATCAGAAGCACTGAAGGGTCTAACTGATCACGGAATTGACAATGTTTTATTGTAACGCGGTGGCATTCATCGTAACGCCTTAATACCCATCGTAACACCTTAGCGCTCGTCTTGAAACCTTAACGCTCTATCTTAATGTATTAACGCTTTAATATTGTCTTAACGCCATTATGCCATGACCTGATGTGGCGTCATCACACGCATGCGCGCTAGCCTGGTGGGGGTGCGTGAACGCTACGCTACGTTTACAATGACGATCGCTATAAATAACCTTCACGACACTTCCTCTGCATTTCACCATGAGCAGTAATATAAGGCATCCACGTTGACGAATTTAAGCGTTGATGCCGACAACGGGGTCGAAGACACTATAGGTAAAGCTTTACGTCGAGCCGATGCTATGATTGACCCAGCGCCAGCAGGGACGGCAGATGCAGCTCTACGCCAACGAGAAAGCATGCGTTGCCATACCAACACAACTAGCTATGCACAGACTCTGCTGATCCTGCATCATGCATTTCAAACCTTTATGGAGACGTTAATCGAGACTTTGCCGTAGCCTTTTTCCTCCCGTCTTCAACTGACACAACTGTTCGCCTGTCTCAACACCCGTCGAGGCCGTCTGTGAAAACAGTCCCATCTGGAAGACGTGCACAGCCGACGTCTAAATGATATGTGAACCAGAAGAATATACATGGGTATACGAAGACGCTGAGGCGCCCGAAGCGGAGTAGACCGCTAACGCTTAAACTGAGTGCAAACCCACTGGTGCGGATGATGATTATGCAGAGATAGGCGAGACTGAGAAACAACCCGCTGATTCGAGAATCTACCGAGTGATATACTGAGAGCCCATCCACTGATAGTCCGGCTGAAAGCTCGGCCGCTAATAGTCGGACCACGTCCCACACGCACACCCACATGCGGTCCCAGATCATAAAACAGTCCTGGTCCCCAACGAAGAGTGAAGATTGGAAGGCAGTAGTTATTTTCCCTACCCCTCATAATGTTAAATGACCGGAGTACATTAAGTGAAACCTAATTTACTGAAACCAGATACTTGCCGGACATAATGAGTTTAATCACAATTGGTCAGTGGTCACTTAGATTGCATGAAAACACGATACCAACCAGTCCCAAATTCACTGAAGGCCGACCGGGGCGCCTGATTTGACTACATCCGCGTTTAGGACAATATTGAAATTCCACTATTGGAATTCCACTGTACATGCCTGTGCGCGTTAATTACGCTGAGAAATTACGTGAAATATTCAGACAATATTTTGGACTCACCGATTTTCAGTCACCAGCACTTCATCTGAATATCAACCAATCCTGGACGTAGCCTGTCCTATAGTCCGATACATTCGACTTAGAGATACTACACACAGGTCCGTCATGAAAACCAAGTGAAACTTCGGCCAGAATATGGAGTTGTCATCCACAGAGACTCTGGAAAAACGCGGTCAAAATGCGAAAACAACTTTTCCAGAACATATTACACTTACAATATCCTAGGGTGCCCAAAGACGCTTAGGTGTGAACCAGAGCAAACGAAACGATGAACACAGACCAGAGCGAACATGACCGACAAGGCGACACAGGGAGGTTTCTCAAATGGGAGCTTCTCATTGGTCAAGTGCAACCATGATGGCACGCCAAGACAATAAACACCAGAATAAACATACTCTGAGCGCCCCCCCCCCCTTCTCCCCAGCTTGTGTATATGATATATCAGTGAATATAATATTAAGGCGTTACGACTGGCGTTAAAGCGTTACGATGAATTAGTGTCAATTCCGTGGGGCCGCGAAGGGCTCTTCTCGGAGATTGGCCCGGGGAGTCGTCCTGCTAGCTACAGTTTACACAACGGTTATCACATCAAAGTCTCGTGGTACTGAGCACCATCCCTGTTGCATAGGACAGTGTGTGAGCTTTCAGGGGATAACTCGTTATGTCGTAATTCGCTCAAACCACACCTCCCTAGGCCTCCCAATCTTCAAAGTTCGAGGCCGACGTGCGCACGATTAATTACCGGTACGGTACCCTTCAGAGTTCTTCCCATTTGCTCCTAGTTGGCGTCACCGCTCGTGCTAGTGGAAGTCATATGGCATGCCTGGGTCCAGGCGTATTCCTAGGTGAAATTCCCATGTCTCTAGTGTCTCGTTCTCGGCTCTGATTTCTACCTCCCGATTGGCATGCACAGCCCTACTCGCCTTCCCACGCTACTCAAGGGCGCAAACCTGGGTTTAGGCGTCTCTTTAGGTGGAATTCCATGTCTCTATTTCCTCTGGTTCCCCATGTTTCTAGTAGCTCTCGGTATAGAACATGTGAAGAAAAGGGGGTTCCTCACTCGCCAGTATGCTGGAAATAGTGTCGGGGAGCAGACCTACAGCAAGTTGAAACTTTTCTCACGTAATATGAATAAGAAGGATATTTGGCAATTCTTGATACTGCAATTTAGATATTGGATCTGACCAGAAAATAACATCATTTGGATTTACAGCGAGTTACAATGAACTATTGTAATCAGTGAAGAAATTAGGGGTCACTTCCAATCGATCGAGACGGTTTCTCGATAAACGAGTAAAACCGATAAATATCTCGTCTCGAAGGATCCCGGTTTATCTCTATCGATTCTTGTCCCGGTTTGCTCCCGGTTTTCTCTCGAAGCGCAAGACCATCTCGATCCTCCTCGAAATAACTTGACATGCTTCGCGAATGGAATTGAGATGCCATCAAATGAAAGTTTGTATGATTCGGAAGGCGTATGCTCAGTATATATATACTATGTGGCAGCGAGATTAATCTCGGCGAATATATACGCATTCAAGTGAATTAGACTGAACATGAAGCATTTAATATTATTTTGTTATTCCGTCTAGAGATCTGTAGTCGCATACGTGCTAAGACGGCGCAATTTCTCTAAACGTTATAAGTGGAAAGAAAAAAACATCGCCAATTCTAGCTCATTATTTTTTAGTTATTTTGAACCTGTTTTTTTTTTTGTTTTTTTTTTAATTTGAATCACTTTATAAGATACGTCCAGGAACTGCGAATTGAAATAAATTATTCAAGTCTAGAATAAAATTCCATATGTTTCTCTGAAAGTTGATCAGAATTGGATATCTTCATCGCCAGAGATTTTCCCCGTATTCAGAAATAAAGAGACTACGAAGATCACTGGAACGTTTGGTAATTCAATGAAAACCGGAGATTATGAACATAAACGCTCAATCGAAGTTTGCAGACAAACGAAACGTGGTATCGTTTATAGTAAATTGTATGTAAGCGTTGGTATAAAGCCTGATTACCCTCTGAATTTGGCGGTAATTACTTCCATTATTTGGTTAATTTCATGGACACATGAAATCGGCAATAAATAATAGAACGTGAGTATATTATTAAGCCCCGCCAACAGTGCTGTTTCAGTTTTTTCTTTCAAAAAAATTAACCCCTCTCTCTTCCCTGTTGTTCAAGCCGACGGGTTTTCACCGACCCACTGCATGTGGGGTGAGTTATCAACACCTTTACTTCCGATTGCAAGTGTTCCCGCTAACCACTTCCGAGCAAGCTTATGTCAGAAATGAACGTTGTTGATATAATCTCTTTATTTGAACTATAAACAAGACAGTAATTCCCCAAAAAATGGAATCTGTAATGAATACTACCAAATTATAAAACAAATTACACACCTAAGTAATACACCGGTCAAACTGTTAACACAACTTTCACTTTTCGATTAAAACGATCCATGTTTGGTCAAAAAAACACTTTATAGAACAATAATTACCGCATGCTTCCATACCATTATTATGGAGATCAAATCCAGTTGATGTGTCATCTATTCCGCGACGGATACTAGTCAGATAAACAAGCAATTATCAATATGAGAGAAGTTCACTAAATTATATAATCATGGATAGTGATCAGTTTTACAAAACAATAAACCCGATCACAACATAAAACTGCTCACTATCCCTTGTATATAGGACGTTCAGCTTGGACGGTTAACTGTATTCAACCTGTATATATACACTTGAACTGTTGCTACCTGTATATTCCTGACGATGGTATAACCTGTACCGAAATATAGAATATCACAATGACATCACTTTTCAGAGTTACTTTCATTCTAGTTTACATGAAACTAATCTGTGGGACATCTGGATTATATAATCATACTTTATATATAGATAAGTGCAAGTTTTCGTTCAATTGAATTCACGAAACATCAGGACATAGATATATCGATTGAACGATGAATAACATTGAAAACATCTTTTAAAAATCCGTTTTCTGAATTATATTTTGGCCGCGATATACGTAGGCGACGAGCGACCCATAAATATACCAGCGCAAAACTCTAATCGCTTGAGAAGTTAATATAGTACAAATTAACGGCAACAAAACACGAACATAGTGAAACCGGGACCCCCTTCGAGATTACCGATCAATTTTGTAACCATCTCGAAAACCGGGACGTTTCGATCGAGATAGAACCGGGAGCAAACCGGGAGACATCTTCAGGGGTCCCGGTTCTGCCCTCCCGGTTTCAGCCGATAAATTTCTCGATCCATCTCGAAGGCATCGAGAAAGTGCCGCGATTAATTGGACGTGACCCCTTACTGGTCATATAAATTTGCCGTATCGCAGGAATAGTTTTTTGATAATTAATGACAAACCGGACATTCTCGGTAGTTCTGAATGTTAAATGTACGTGGTACCGAAGCTTCTACCGGTACTCCACTGAAATTTATACATGGATTATGCAAGATATAGTTCAGGTGATACAGTCGGGGGCGCAGTGCCCTGCGAGTGGAGATCATCTGTAGCTGTACAACGATGTTTAGCAAGCCTAGAAGTTTTCGGGGCCTCTGACTCGTTGATTATACAGGAATGTACACTGGGAAATTTATACAGATTTTATACTGTTTTGCCAAAGTTAAATTCATGGTGTTTAGGGATAGCGTGTGTAAAGTTCCAGCTTGCTCTGATTTGTTAATTCAGGTGCGGTTAACGCTCTTCAAGAATGGAGGGGCTCAACTGTTTAGGGAAACCCAAAATCAAAATTGTTAGAAGAGAGAGATTTGATTGGTACCTTTTTAATCTGGACGTTTATTTCATCACAATATTCCTGCAGGTTGCTTAGAAATTGCTCCTCAAATTTTTTTGGAGTTTGGTGCAAACTGGGCATGCAAAATGAGCTCTAATTTGATGTCAAATGATGAAGACAGACAACAACATAGAGCTTCATATTCATCCTGAACTGCGGAATAATTTCAATGGTGCCAAATTCATTAGAGGAAGTCTTTGGTCTCTCGCCTTTATACAATTAAACACCTATCTGATGGCATGGAAGAGACTTCAAATTACAAGTGTAGTTTAGAATAAGCATGGGCTAGGCTGGGTACATAATACCTCTCAAAATGAACCATAATGTTCTATATTTTCAGACACGAGTTGGCAGCAAGTGCCGAATTCCCAAGACTAAATGACTTCTCGAGGGCTCTGAGATAATTAATGTAACTATTTATTCGTTAGCTTCAATATAGTTTAAATTTTCAACATCACGTCTAATTTTGTTGATCCTCTTTCGTCTTTCAGAATTCCGAGCTCGGTAAATTCGTATTGAAAAGTCGTTTTCTGTGGCGTAATAATCGAATGGTGTTCTTCGGCCTGTGTTTGATCTTCAGTTTACTCTTCACACTGGGAGTATTCCAACCTGCTCCCCTCCAGACAAAGATCGTACGTGCACCATACAGACAGAAGGAGCTCATTCTCCTCTACACCAGCTTCTTCAATATACCGGACTGGGGTCTAGGCCCTGGGAACCAGGTGTTTCACGAGCTGGATTGTCCAATCAAATCTTGTGCGTTTACCACGGACCGAGGACTGATTGACGAGGCTTCCGTTGTGGTGTTCCACGTTCCTGAGTTGAAAACAAACCTGCATCCACCGACCCGATCAAAGACTAGGAAACAAGCCTGGGTGTTTTTCTCTCAGGAGTCCCCCGCTAACTCCCATCAACCGCCTTACCTATGGCAATATTTGTTTAACTGGTCCATGACCTACCACCCAGACGCGGACATCCAGTTCCCGTATGGCCGGGTATCCCACCTTTCGGTGCACACTTCCAGAAATTACCTTGCCGTAGCCAGAGAACCACGCAAGATGGTCGCCTGGTTTGTAAGCAATTGTAACACTAATTCTAAACGCAAAGTTTACGTAGAACGTTTAAAAAAGAGCGTGCCGGTAGACATATACGGGAAATGTGGGGATCATCAATGTGACGATCATGACTCGTGCTTAAAGATGGTAGGAAAGACCTACAAATTCTACCTGAGCTTTGAGAATTCCTTCTGCGACGAATACGTTACGGAAAAGTATTTCTGGTATGTGCCGTTAGATGTTGTGTTGGTGGTCCGGGGAGGGGCGAATTACAGCAGGTTGGCACCCCGGAATTCGTTTATCAACACGGCAGATTTTGCCAGTCCCGAGGAACTCGGCAAATATTTGACTTATCTTGGCTCTCATCCGGATGAATATGCTAAATACCTTGAGTGGAAGAATTACTATAAAGCCCAAGTGACAATAGGCAAGGATAAGTCGTGGTGTGAACTCTGTGAAAGAGCTCATGACTTCACATTGGTAAAGCCACGGTACAACCCGTATGAGTTCTGGTTTAGGGACCGTGCCTGTTGGATGCCGAATGATGTTTGATATTATTGTACAATCAATCGATCGATGAAGGTGCTATAAGGTGCTATCATTGTGAAAAAAAAGTGTCCATTGAATGTGTGCTTTTGTGGTGAATGCCGATTGAATGTGTACTTTTGTGGTGAATGCGCTTATTGAATGCATACATTTGTGGTGAATGTGCTTATTGAATGCATGCATTTGTGGTGAATGTGCTTATTGAATGCATGCATTTGTGGTGAATGTGCTTATTAAGTGCATACATTTGTGGTGAATGTGCAGGTTGGATGTGTACTTGATGGCGAATGTGCTTATTGAATGCATATATTGGTGGTTAATGTGCCGACTGGATGTATGTTTGGTGGAGAATGTGCTTATTAAATCTGTATTTTTGTGGTGAATGTGCCGATTGGATGTATACAATGTGGAGAATGTACTTATTGAATCTGTATTTTGTAGTGAAAATTCCGATTTCATGAGTTGTGGTGAATATGCTTACTGAAAGTATACATTTGTTGTGAATGTGCCTATTGAATGTGTTCTTTCTGTTGACGTTCCTATTTAATGTGTGAATTTGTGTTAAATGTGCCTACTGAATGTGTACTTGTGTTCTGGATTATTGTGAAAGTGTCTGTTGAATGTATGCTTTCTTGGCGAAAGTGCCTATTGAATGTGTACATTTTTGGTGAATTGTGTATTGGATGTGTACTGGTTGTGTACTAGAATGTGTACGTTCCTGTTGAAAGTGTCATTACCTAATTTTGTCATCTAAGTGATAGGGCATAAAGTTAACATCGACTCACTAGAATGAATTAATTCGATGATCAGTTGACGCTGGCCCAGTAATTTTTGCACGTTCGTTCTAAACGCTCTGTCTGAATACCAAACCCACCGCAGTTTGTTGATAATTTGTTTAAGGCTTGGTTATTTGATTGATTTTTGTGTGAATATTTTGTTATAATATAATTTGTCTATATATTTGTTTAAGAATGTATAAATTAAGTTGTTTAGGATGTTTCCCAAAACATGCATGCTTTATTCAGACAAATGCGATTCATACCAAACATTTTAAAACACTAAAACCATTATAACTATTGTTCAGTCTGATTTCAGATTTCATTAAGACGTATGAAATTATTTTGTTGTTTAGTGTAACAATGAGCCCTCCAGCTCAGGGCAGCATGGTTTGTACCATACCGTACCATGTTTGTCTGGCACAGGAGGTAGATTAAAGTGCCAAACAAATTAGGCTCTCTGACGATCCATTGTGATCACCAGTGTCTGTAGAGCCTAATTTTCAAAATACTTTTTTTTTGTAATTTTGGTTAGGTTTTTGTTAGGGTTAGGGTTTTGCTATAGGGTATGTTTGTTTGGGTCATCATCGCCGTGTGACCAATAAGGTTAGGGGCGACGTTAAACTTCAAACAACCAACCAACCAACCAATCGTTAACAATGTTTGGATACATAACTGCGTGCATTAATCATCATCGATACAAAACGTTTCAATGTTTATCAATCACATAAACTGCTTTTGAATTACATATGATAAATTTTACTTGTAATATATGTATGATATTCCATGTTCCTCTGTCAGTTGTCCTAGATTCTATTTGTTCTGAAGTCGAACATGTGTTATCTGGAATTTTTATTGAAGGTTTGATATAAATATGTTTTGTAAATCTGCTTGATCTTCCATACCTGGAAATTGCTGTCTAAAATGTTGCTATATAGTAAAACAAAAAAAGAATAAATATGTATATAAATTTAATCACCGATTTACGTATATATTCTTGATACAGAAATCGTGTTTGTCTCTGTTATATGCCAACGTGCAAGTCCTGCTATCGATCCACGTGTTAGACTCTGCTGGTACACGTGTTGGACTCTGCTGGTACACGTGTTACACTCTGCTACCGGTACACGTATTAGACTCTGCTACCAGATCGCAGTGTTTAATTTTCTGCTCCCGACCTAATTGTGTGTCCCTGCTACCGGTCAACTTGTTAGTCCCTGCTACTGAACGAGATAGTCCATGTTACAGGCCGACATGAAAGTCCCTTCAACCAACCCACATGTTTTGCCTGCTACCGGCTTCTGTTAATCTGTTACCGACCCATGTTAAACTCTGCTACCGATCCACATATTATTAGACCCTGTTTACGACCAATATATCCGTCTCTGCTGCCGACCCACACGCTGTCCCGGTTACCAACTCGAGTTTCTCCACTGTATGTTAGTCGCTGCTATCGAATTGCGTGTAGCGTTTTGTCTTGTTTATTTTAGCTTTAATTGTTTTTTGTTGTTGCGATTTTTCTTTTGTAAACAGCGGGTATTAGGGTAGGCTCATGACATATCCACTGAGACAATTTTTGTTCAACAGAGATGGCGACCGTCTTGGATTTTAAAATGGCTGCCCTTTTGCCCTATTTTCATCAATATTATGGATTCTATGGCAGTCATGTTTTGTTTTATATAATCTATTTCAAATTTTGAGATGTCAGTACGATCAAGATCTATCACAATCGCCAATTTGAAATTAAAAACGGATGCCAAAAATCCAAGATGGCCGTCGAATTATTAATTATCTTGCATGTTTGAAGGATTTCAAGGCTCTACCTCTGATCCATTACAAGTGTTTTTCTCTCTGTAAAATACATAGTAGAAGTAATCTGACTAATGAATGAGGAAAGGGGGACATGGGGGAATTAGGTGGGAGCGGGGGAGCGGGGGAGTATCCACACGCGTCCGGTTAATTAAAGTCTCTGATTATCAACCTTACGCAAGAAAGTAGCAACTCGCGTGGATGCAGTGCTATTATTTTATTTCATCTTGTGGGTATCTTGTCAATTTTACAACTTTTTTCTCCAAGAAACATTCGGTCAAGTCAAAAATGGCTCCTATCCGATTTTGTTGTTGTTGTAATTATAGTCTTAAGTTTTGCGTTCAAATTGCCAAATATCGAATGATATACATCAAACGGGAGAGGTCAAATATACGTAATTCCCCATGAGACCACATGTCATATGTCAAAATGACACGAGCAGTATACAGCGAGCAGATCGGGCCCCATTGACCTCAAAAATTTGCATATCACGTGACCATTGACCTTTGCGTCAGCCAATCAGAAGCGAGTATTTTGACCTCGTCGTATGCCTTGGTTCTGGAGATTTTCCATCACGGGGAGTGCGCATGTGTATGACGTCACTTCCGGTATGCGTGAATCGGGCGTGACCTGGGTATATGTACTGGTTTGGGGTTTTTTTCCGTTACGGAGAGGTCATGTGATAGTTCAAGGTCATATTGAATGATAGGAATGCATGTACTGACCGGTTCATCCGGGTTATGACTGTATGCATGTACTGACTTGGTTCTGGGGTTTTTCCATCACGGGGAGTGCGCATGTGTATGACGTCACTTCGATATATTCCTCCACGGTAATGCGGTCATGTCTGGCGGTGATGCGGTCCCCAAACTTCAAATACGCTGCATGGTCCGATTGGGTCGCATGAGGTATCAATGTGAAGCATTCGTGAAGGCGCATCCACTGGGATGGTTGTGACGTCATTCTGCGCATGCGCAGTAGACAAAGTGTATGGAAATACACGTTTTGGAGTCTTAGGTGGGCCACTGTTGGTCCTATGGAGTCGTATGAGGTATCAATGTGAAGCAGTCGTGACGGAGCATCCGACGGGGTTGGTGTGACGTGGAACTGACGTCATTCTGCGCATGCGCAGTAGACAAAGTGAATGGAAATAGACGTCTTGGGGTCTAGGTGGGCCACTATTGATCCTATGGAGTCGTATGAGGTATCACTGTGAAGCATTCGTGAAGGAGCACCCGAGGGGATGGGTGTGACGTGGAACTGACGTCATTCTGCGCATGGGCAGTAGACAAACTGTATGGAAATAGACGTTTTGGGATCTAGGTGGGCCACTATTGGTCCTATGACGTCGTATGTGGTATCATTGTGAAGCATTCGTGAAGGAGCATCCGAGGGGATGGGTGTAACATGGAAGTGACGTCATTCTGCGCATGCAGTGAACAAAGTGTATGGAAATAGACGTTTTGGGCTCTAGGTGGGCCACTATTGGTCCGATGGAGTCGAGTGAGGTATCAATGTAAAGCAGTCGTGAGAGAGCCCCTCCCTGGACTAGTGTGTCGTCAGTGTTCAACATTCTGCGGATGCGCAGACAGGGAATTGTGAGAAAGGTGCATTGGAAGGAACGTTTTGGGGCCCAATGGGGCCCTTAATGGTCTGATGGGGTCGAGTGAGGTATCAATGTGAAGCATTCGTGAAGGAGCATCCGACTGGACTAGTGTGTCGTCCGTGTTCAACATTCTGCGCATGCGCAGACAGGGAATTGTGGGGAAAAGTGCATTGGAAGAAACGTTTTGGGGCCCACCGGGGCCCCTGATGGTCTGATGGGGTCGAGTGAGGTATCAGTGTGAAGCATTCGTGAAGGAGCATCCGACTGGGTGGATGTGACGTAAACTGACGTCATTCTGCGCATGCGCAGTATACCAAGTGTATGGAAATAGACATTTTGGGGCCGACATGGGTCACTATTGGTCCGATGGAGTCGTGTGAGGTCTTATTTTGAAGCTGTCCTGAAGCAGCATCCGACTGGACTAATGTATCATCCGTGTTCAATAGTCTGCGCATGCGCAGTCTGGTCGTAGTATAGAAAGCAGGCTTTTTGGGGGTGCGTGGGTGTGTGTTTGGGGTACTAAACCACTATGGGTCCATGTTTGTGGTTTGGTGGTGTGGGTTCTGCGCAAGTGTGTGACGTCACATCCGGTTTCACTAAAACTACCACCGAACACAGAGTTCCAATTTTCCCTTAGACGTATGGTCCGGATTTTCCATCCGGGTTTTCCCCGGCCCGGCCCGGCCGCAGCGCGCACGGGTTATCCGGAAGTGCGCGGGTGAATTTCGGGTCAAAAGGTCAAAGGTCACATCCAGGTCAAAAAGTCAAAGGTCAATCTTCCGGCTATCTGTGTGTGTGTGTGTGTGTGTGTGTGTGTGTGTGTGTGTGTGTATTTTACACCCGGGACCTTGTCAACATCCGGGTTTCCCCGTCGTCTCTCCGTCTTCCATTCGGGTACTGTGGTTTTACATCCGGGTCCTCGTCTTACATCCGGGGTTTTCCATGTTTACTGTCACGTGACCGAAGATGACCTTTAACGGCTGACATGAGCTTTAACTTTTAACCTTTTAGCCTTTAATATCCGCATGTAAACACACCCATAGCGGTTCCTCCAGCGTGGATGTGCTGTGATGGAGGGGATAATAAAAGGATTGACCTGTAATCTTTGTTGTTGTTGTTGCTCTCT
This sequence comes from Hanleya hanleyi, assembly GCA_036873755.1. NCBI lineage: Eukaryota > Metazoa > Mollusca > Polyplacophora > Lepidopleurida > Hanleyidae > Hanleya > Hanleya hanleyi. The sequence goes on from JAVTVY010005782.1 coordinate 15,014, forward strand.
TTTTGGACCACCCAATCAGAATAGTACGTATCACGGACTACACCTGTAGCGCTACGTATATGTGCGCATGTGTGAACGGGTGTTGAGCGGTGAGCTCGACGGAGACCTCGTCCACATAGACAATGCCATTTACGTACACCGTGGACCCTCTCTTCCCACGCCTGGGCCGTTACCAAGACCCCACGCGAGGCTTCACCCTAGATCCCGTTCTGTGGACAGCCTTCGAGAAAGTGATGCATATCGTGGACCAGCTGTCTACACCGGACGAGCGGTCAGCTGTTCAGTTGGGCTGGGCTTGTGCCCTGAGTGAAGCGGCGGCAGAACCCAACGAACAAATTACCACACACAGCGATGAAGCGGAGGCAGACGACGATGCCATTGATTATCCGGCTATACTGTCAGCCTAGTGACATGACCACCCGAGCCTTTGATCTCGCGTCATAATTCTCCCTATAAATACGAGAGACAGTCAAATCTTGCACCATTCACGTACTGACCATGACGGAGCATATAATACGGGCGTTTCTCAGCTTGACCCCCGAGGTTTTTCTGCACGTCTATGCGGATAAGGTCGATATCATGGCGGAGGTGGGAGACATCTGTGATGCAGACCCTACACAACCGTGCCCGGCTAACATTCGTCTGTCCCGGGAGGGCTGGACCAAATTCAAACGGGTGTTGTCTGGTGAACTGGACGGCGATCTCATCCACTTGTGTCACGATGTGTACATCCGACGCGGCCCCTTCTTTGCTCAATTGGCTCAGCTAGATGGGGGTACAGTGCATTTTACCCTTCACTGTGTTCTATGGTCTGCATTGGAAGATGCCATGGCAGATGTGTTGGACTGGTCATTTACCATGGACAATGTACTGGCAGAAGCCAACGAAGAAAATCAGAAAGAAACTCCGGCCCAAGATATACCCGTTATAAATAAACGATAGAGCCAGGGTCCATCATCATTTATCACCATGAAGAGCTGGGATAGGGTGTTGGATAACTTATACTACACTCCCGACAGCCCGGCGGCCTATAGTGCATTGTCGGCGCTCTATCGAGCGGCCAAATCCCAGGGGATACAACGTGCCCAAGTCCGAGATTGGTTAAAAAAACAAGACACCTATACCTTACATCGATCTGTCCGTCGCCATTTTCTACGGAACCGGTTCATCGTGGGTGGTATAGATGCCCAGTGGCAAGCGGATTTGGTCGATATGAGCGCCTTTGCCAAACACAACGATGGGAATCGGTATATCTTGACGTGCATCGATATTCTGTCGAAGTATGCGTGGGTGGTACCGATCCGGACGAAAACGGGGGCGAATCTCATAGCGGCGTTCAAGGACATCTTCAAGACCGGGCGCAAACCCTTGTATTTGCAAACCGACGAAGGCACGGAATTCCTCAACAGACCGTTCCAACAGTTTCTGAAAGCCCAGAAGGTGTTTTTCTTCCATACGTACAACGAGACCAAGGCTTCCGTTGTGGAAAGGTTCAACATGACAATTCAAAGGCCGCATGTATAAATACTTCACCTATAACAAAACAAGGCGGTGCATCGATGTTCTCCCGAAACTTCACTTGTGAGTGGTTACAATCGGGCCTATCACCGGAGTATAGAGAGCCCCCATTACGGTGACCCAACGCAATGGAGCCCAAATCCGCCGTGTCTTGTATCCCAGACAATCGTAGCGAACGCCGAAGGAGGTGTTCAAGGTCGGGGACCCTGTACGGATCAGTAAAGTCAAAGGTCAATTTGAGAAAAGGTACTTGCCCAACTGGAGCGATGAGCACTTCCTGATTAAGCGCCGCCTACCCCGACAGCAGCGAGTCTATGAACTGGAAGATCGTCAAGGGAAACCGTTGCTAGGGACGTTTTACGAGACGGAATTACAGCCTGTCGTAAAAACAAAGCAAGACTACTACACCGTGGAGCAGATTTTGAAAACCGAGCGACGCCGTGGCAAACTGTTTCATTTCTTGAAATGGCAAATCTGGCCCAGTTCCTTCAACTCCTGGGTCGCGGCCAACCAGGTGAAACGACTATAATTACAAGCGTCTGGTCCGTCATTCATAATTCAGCCGTCGTCCATTAGAGAATATCCGCGTCCATAATCCAAAGACCTATTCCATATTCCATATAACAGTATTAGCACCAAATTCAAAAAGTCAATCATAGTATACATAAACATATGCTTGTTTCCTGCAAGAGAGAAGCGGTCAACAGTTTTCAATGATGCCGGCAAGACATCATGATGTTCCAAAAATATGAAATCCGTATTATTTGATAAAGCCAGACACCACTACCGTCATCCTTCATTCCACGTTCGACCATGAACACGGCGCTATGGATCAACAGCAGCTGCCTCTGAACACAGCGGCTCCCAAAACGCGCAAAGCGCAAGTGGGCTTTGTGGTGATAGTGCTAACCCTGCTAAGTGTGTTGTACGGAGGAGTGTTTTGCGACGTAGCCTATCTCAGCGCTCTACTTAACCAACTTAGAACTCTAGCTGTGAGTGGCAGTCAAACCAGTCTACAGACCTTCTCTACACCAGTCAACCCCATGATCGAAACGAGCCCAGTCATCACCACCACACCACGTGTACAAGCCACATCGAGCTCCACACCAAGTACACCCGCAATGCCCCACATCACGTTCGTGGAAGGCCTACCCAACCTGGCCGATTGGGAACCGGATACTTTAGTGGTTCTGGATGATCTCATGGCGGAGACGGATGCGCGGGTCACCCAACTCTTTACCAAAGGCAGCCATGATCGACGGCTCAGCATCATCTACATTGTGCAGAATCTGTTCAGTAAAAACAAAGAACATCGAAACATCAGCTTAAATGTCCACTACCAGGTGGTCTCCAAAAACCCGAGAGATACCACTCAACTGCTGCACCTGGTGAGACAGATGTATCCCGGCCGCACACCGTTTGCGTTGGAAGCCTTTGAAGATGCGACAATCCCTCAGCACGGGTATATGCTCTTCGACCTCAAGCAAGCCACCCCCGATCACCTTCGACTACGGATCGGAATCTTTCTCGGAGAGACCCACCACGTGTACATGCAAAAATAATGTAAACACACCCACAGTGGCTCCCCCAGCTGGGGTGTGTGTTTGATAATGGGGATAATAAAAGAATTAACACCACATCATGGTTGACTTTGTCTCTGTTCAATATTCAGGAGGTAGGTAGATAAAAAGGAGAGGGTTGTGGGTTCTAGCATTAGTTGTACATGATCTCTGCGCGAGTACGGAAGCACGCTCCGACGCTCCGTGTATTGAAGGCGGCCCCACCCGAGTTGGTCCGAACCATTGTACGCGGGGCGGACCCTGACCTTGTACGCTGTCTGTGCGAGATCGGGTACAACCTGTTAAAAGGCAACGTACCACTGACTCCGGCTCAGAAGATCAAGTTGGCCAAGCATAAGACAGGTCTCCGAACCCTAGTCCAGAAGCGAGTCTCTCAAACACAAAAGAAAAAGGTGTTACAGAAAGGCGGCTTTCTCGTGGCCATCTTAGCACCGTTGGCCGCTTCCGTGTTGGGTCCAGTATTGGGTGGACTCTTCGGCCGAAAAATGAACCACACGAAAAAAATGGTTCTCGTCGAACCACGGTTCCTTCAAAACCTGCAATCGCCCTACCCTGTTCCACCTACGGTGAATTACAAGCGTCTAGTCCGTCATTCATAATCCAGCCGTCGTCCATTAAAGAATATCCGCGTCCATAATCCAAAGACCTATTCCATTTTCCATATAACAGTATTAGCACCAAATTCAAAAAGACAATCATAGTATACATAAACATAGGTTTGTTTCCTGCAAGAGAGAAGCGGTCAACAGTTTTCAATGATGCCGGCAAGACATCATGATGTTCCAAAAATATCAAATCCGTATCGCTGATAAACCATAAACACCTTCGATGAAGAGATGCAACAGATCTTACAAAGACCGGGGTTAAGCGACCGTGAGAAAGTACAACGGTACAATGAGACGCTTCAACGGTACATGACGTTCATGGACCAATACAAAACCCTCTCTACCCCAGCACCACCACCACCACGCGACACACCACCGACCTCAGCACCGCTCCAACAACCGCCATTACCAGGGGTACCACCCACAGCCCCACAGTGGGTCGAAGACGAAGTCCTGAAGAGTGTACCTGCATCGTTCAAGAAACAAGCTGGCATGGTATTAAAACGGATGAAACAGAATCCTAACCTGACTTGGAATGATAAAGCTGAACTACTGGTACAGAATCAGGTGGTCCCCGGTACCCACATGACGGATTTAGTGAATGACCTGATGCGTCAACGCAGGTCGCACACGGCTCCTCGAGGATGGGAGGTCTTCGCTCAAGGCTTGAAAGACATGCATGTACCACAGGAATTGGTGGGGAACCCCCAGCGCTGGGCCTGGATGCAGCGGACCCAGCAATCGCCGAGTGGCCCACTACCTTCTTGGGAAGCCGAGTGGGAACCGGAGTCACCCCCCAAAACACCACAACGACGGGCACCTTCTTTTCACCCCTTTAAAAAACCACCCTTGATCAAGACACCCCACATCTCCAGAGCCGTGACACGTAGCAAGTCACCGCGACGAACACGACGCCGGATACAACCGCCCAAGGCCTGGAACACCTATTAAAACCAACAGCAGCAGCAGGACAGCTCAGTCGCCATGTTTTACCTCACCCTACCCAGTAACAGTTCGCTGGATGTGTTTCCTGACAACACCTTGGCCAAGTACGTGACCCAGTTACCGCAACCGTTGCATTTACCTGGGCGATGGGAATGTGGCCTCGTGGATATCCAATACCCTTACTCGTGGTACAACGTGCGAGCCAATGAAGTGTGGTACGAGGTGACCTACGAAGGAAAAAACACCCGACTCTCCCTCCCCGAAGGCCAATACGATACCCCCAAGGAGTTCATGTAGGGGCTGACAAGACTGTTGCATTATAAGGCTCTACGGGAGGTCACGAACACCCGTCAAATCCTTTCCCTTCAAGAATCACGTGGACTTCGATTACAACGCACACAACGACAAGGCACAGATCCTCCTCACCGCCAACATGAGTGTCGTACTGAGTCCTATCCTACAGCAAATGCTGGGTCTCGCTCACCCGACCTACACGGGTCCATCCGAGGACCTTGGCCAGATCCCGATGGATATGAAGTCGGGTATGTACGGACTCTACGTCTATTCGGACGTGGTGGACAACCACATCGTGGGCGATATCAACACACCGCTGTTACGGGTGGTCCCCATTAAAAAGACGTATGGAGATCAAGCCACCCACAGTTTCACTCACATGCTCTACCTACCCGTACGACAAACCGACATCAACACTATCACGGTGGATATAAAAGATGACACGGGACGACCGGTCGCATTCGAACGAGGGAAAGTGGTGCTGACACTTCATTTCCGACAAGCACGTGCTCCCCACTTTGTATAATGAAAGTACCTTACGAGTGCGATGCACGCAGCTATATGGATTATTATGCCCAACAGGCCCGGGGTGGCCTTCCGGTATTTGCAGGTGCACGCATGCAACGAGGACATGGGCTGGGAACATACTCGGGACTATCGTCATAACGTTCCTGCCCTTGGTGACGCGTGGGGTGAAAGCGATCGGCAAACAAGCGGTACGCAGTGGATTGCAAGTCGCCAGTGACGTCTTTGGGAGTACGGCACACAAAGAAGCCTTGAAACGGCGGGCCAAAGAAGCGGGAGGCGTCTTGGTGGCCAAAGCACAACGCACCGTAGGGAATAAAAGAGCTGCACCACCGAGACCACGCACCAGTCGACGACCGACAAAGCGACGACGCACATCGAAGACCCAGGATATCTTTTCTTAAAACATGTCCTTAATCCACGCAGAGTCCTGCCCCTCCACCAACAGTGAATTTGATTTGTGGACCGTCCCGCCCACACAGACCAGTGCCGAACAAGGATTATGGGTGGAGCATCTCCCGCTCTCCAGCATCAACGAAACAGGGCCCATCGAGTTCACCATCAGTAATGCAGATACGGCCTATGTGGATTTAGCCCATACATACTTGTATGTGAAAGCCAAAGCCGTCAATGGGGATGGCTCCAGAATCGGTCAAGCTGCAACGGTGAGCCCGACGAATCTCTGACTGCACTCTATGTTTCAACAGGTGGATATTTTTATCAGCGACAAACTCATCAGTGACTCGACCAACACGTACCCCTATCCAGCCTACATCGAGACGCTGTTGTCGTATGGACGGGAGGCTAAAGAATCTCAGCTGACAGCCGCTTTATTCTACCAGGACACAGCCGAGCACATGGACACGGTGGACAATGTGGGATATAACAAACGGAAGGCTTTCACCGCGAACGGCGTCTCGGTGGATCTCATGGGTCGACTGCACGCAGACATTTTCATGCAAGACCGGTACCTCTTGAACAAGATCCCCATCAAAATCCGACTGATACGGGCGCCTCCGACCTTCGCCTTGATGGCCACTAACGTAGAGGGGCATGCAGCTGACTATAAGATTGTCATCCAAGACGCAGTCCTGTATGTCCGGCAATTACGGTTGAAAATCCGCTTTGCACGAGCCCTCGGGACCACCGTCAATGTGATCTGCTACGCCGAGTTTGAAAACATCATTCAAGTGGACAAGGCGCGCAACGTTCTGTGTGACTTTTCCACCTAACATGGATACAGACCAGATAACCACCGTGCTGAGAATGACCCAGGGAAACATATGGTCTTTCAAGGGGTGTTCGCCCGAGATGTGTTCCCATTAGATCGTATGTATCCTGCTGCTTACGTTCTCAACACGGGCCCGATGGATCGGCCCGGTGAACATAGGGTGGCCGTGTACTTGACAGAACAGCAGGGCGAATACTTTGACCCTTACGACTTGCCACCCCTCCATCCCGATTTAACAGAATTCATGGATCAAGGCACAGAGACGTGGTGTTGGAACAGTCAAACGTTGCAAAGCCTGATCAGTAGCGTGTGCGGACAATATTGCCTGTTTTACCTGTACCATCGATGCGGGGGAAGGACGTTATCTACCATCGTACAGATGTTTGACGAATACCCCAAGGCCGAGGACAGAGATGTACTCGTATATGACTGGGCCGCCGATCATTTCAATGTACAAGCTTAAGTTCTTTCGCGAAAAGCCGCCCTGTTCTGGGCTTAAGTTCTATCGATTTCAATGTACAAGCCCCCTGTTCTGGGTTTAAGTTCTATCGATTTCAATGTACAAGCCCCCTGTTCTGGGCTTCAGTTTTCACGTGGTTGTTCTCACGTTGTTGTTGTTATTTATTGTTGAATAAAAATCAAAATGAGATCTCACCAAAAAACCCCCCGTCTTGTGTGTTTTCTATATGAACATAAAACAAGCGGCCATGAAGGCAATAACAGACATGTGGGGATTTAGTCAAACTGGCCTTGTACACCGTTGAGAAAGTAGCCAATCAGTGGCCTAGGATGGGCCAAATGTAACCAATCAATGTCCAGAAAACAATGCAAGAGCACTGCAGTAAAATACAGAGCCAATGGAATCAGCCCACAGACCAAGTACATGTTTTGGTCTAGGTTAAGAGCGGGCATTCCAGCACAAAAAAATTGACGAGGAGTTACAAGTTACAAGAGCAACAAGTGGAGTGAAAAAAACTATAGAGGTTCGAGGTGCGGGTAAAAACCAGGAAGACGGCGAGTGGAGATTCGCCCAACACCTATAGATTAAGTTTATTACAATAAGTTCCATGGTTTCATGTATTTTTCGTGCCAATACGGTTCTGGGGGAAACTGAGGGTTCCCCACTGGCCATTTAACATGGATAAATAGATGGTAATATTGTCGAGACCCTCCTCTATACATGGATACTTTGGAAGGATGGATAAAGGCTATCTATTGTCCCGAAGAGGGCCGGGCATTGCCGGGGATGACCGGACATTGCCATCCACCAGGGGCGCCACCAAAGCACGTAACCTGCGCACTTCCGGTCACGCGCGCGCTGCGGCCGGGCCGGCCAGGGCCGGGGAAAACCCGGATGGAAAATCCGGTCCACACGTCTAAGGGAAAATTGGAACTCTTCTGTGTTCGGAGGTAGTTTTAGTGAAACCGGAAGAGACGTCACACACTTGCGCAGAACCCACACCACCAAACCACAAACATGGACCCATAGTGGTTTAGTACCCCAAACACACCCCCACGCACCCCAAAATACCTGCTTTCTATACTACGACCAGACTGCTCATGCGCAGACTATAGAACACGGGTGATACATTAGTCCAGTCGGATGCTGCTTCACGAGAGCTTCAAAATAAGACCTCATACGACTCCATCGGACCAATAGTGACCCATGTCGGCCCCAAAATGTCTATTTCCATACACTTGGTATACTGCACATGCGCAGAATGACGTCAGTTTTACGTCACATCCACCCAGATGCTCCTTCACGAATGCTTCACATTGATACCTCACTCGACCCCATCAGATCATTAGCGGCCCCGGTGGGCCCCAAAACGTTCCTTCCAATGCACTTTTCCCACAATTCTCTGTCTGCGCATGCGCAGAATGTTGAACACGGATGACACGCTAGTCCAGGGGGATGCTCCCTTACGACTGCTGTACATTGATACCTCACTCGACTCCATCGGACCAATAGTGGCCCACCTAGACCCCAAAACGTCTATTTCCTTACACTTTGTCCACTGCGCATGCGCAGAATGACGTTAGTTCCACGTTACACCCAGCCCCTCGGATGCTCCTTCGCGAATGCCTCACAGTGATACCTCATACGACTCCATAGGACCAATAGTGGCCCACCTAGACCCCAAAACGTCTATTTCCATACTCTTTGTCTACTGCGCATGCGCAGAATGACGTCAGTTCCACGTCACACCCATCCCCTCGGATGCTCCTTCACGAATGCTTCACAGTGATATCTCATACGACTCCACAGGACCAATAGTGGCCCACCTAGACCCCAAAACGTCTTTTTTCATACACTTTGTCTACTGCGCATGCTCAGAATGACGTCAGTTCCACGTCACAACCATCCTTCACGAATGCTTCACATTGATACCTCATACGACCCAATCGGACCATGCAGCGTATTTGAAGTTTGGGGACTACTCTTTCTCCGCGGAGGCAGACCGCATCACCGCCAGACATGACCGCATTACCCCGGAGGAATACATCGAAGTGACGTCATACACATGCGCACACCCCGTGAAGGAAATACCCCAGAACCAAGTCAGTACATGCATACAGTCATAACCCCGATGAACAGGTCAGTACATGCATTCCTATCATTCAATATGACCTTGAACTATCACGTGACCTCTCCGTGATGGAAAAAACCCCAAACCAGTACATATACCCAGGTCACGCCCGATTCACGCAGACCGGAAGTGACGTCATACACATGCGCACTCCCCGTGATGGAAAAACCCCAGAACCAAGGCATACGACGAGGTCAAAATACTCGCTTCTGATTGGCTGACGCAAAGGTCAAAGGTCACGTGATATGTAAATTTTTTAGGTCAATGGGGCCCGATCTGCTCGCTGTATACTACTGACACGGAGATGTTTATAAACATAATATATTATGAATTGAGATGTGTTCAACGAAGAGACCACTTAGACTTTTGATAGTATACTCCACAGTTCTGATATATTTGTACCAACAATTTCTTACAATCGCTTACGAGTTATAGGGCCTATGCATACTAGCCTTTGGATAAACATGCCAAGCTAAAGTGGTGATATTGCATATATTTATTGCATGGTGATTAGCTCGTGCCTTTTCCACAACTTACACCCGAGAAAAAGTCATATCATTGAAAAGTAAGTTCGCGTTCGGTTTTGTTGTTTTAACATTCCCATCAAGTGTGTACAATTTGTATTGAAATGCCAAATATTTGATGGGATGCGCCAATTTCAAGAAGAAGTATACCAGCCGTTCTATCAAAGACCATTACATGCTATGTCAAACTGCTCAGAACAACCTACTGACCTTTTATATAGGGTTGATGGTATTTGGCCGAAAGGTTCACAGAACACTTTAGGTCTCACTTCGCAGTTTCGTATTTTTGCCTAGTGGGATTCTCCAGAACAATTAATGCATGGTGGGGGAATTCCCCTACTGATGTTAATTGGAAGGTTGGGAATTTGATTTCTTTTTAGATTTTGTTATGAAGAGTACACTTCAAAAGTTTAATTGCTAATAAAGAGTTGTAAGAGTATGTAATTGGCGGGGAATGGCATTATCAAGGAAGGTAACTCTGGGAACCCTCACGGATGGGCTGTTTTCGAAATTTTTATCATTCGGTGTAAATGACGATGAAAACGAGCTGCCGGTGACCTGTCCAAACGGTATTCTCATTTGGGAACGTCAAATCCAAACTGGGGGTATTTTTTCGTAATTTTCATGTTTGGGGTAGGCTTGGTTTGTCAATTAATTTTAGGTCCATTTTCCTACATAACTTAATTCTTACAATAGTGATAGTGTATCACAGTCATTTGAGGACCTCACACGAAAACGTTTTAATGTCCAATATCAGTCGGGAGCTTCTTCCAATTACAAGCACCAGTGGATGTATTCCTCGGAAGCTCTTTGGTCTTAGTATTGTCTGTCAAATCCGCTCCAGGCTGCTTAGCTATCGACATCAATATCGGTTATTAAAATTTAAATGTTAAACCGCCCACTGTATTAATATACTGGGGCAAACCGACCCAGGCAAAATCTGATTTTATTTGACTAGTAGTTTACACAAGGCAGAGGTGGCCACGCGGAACATAAATCCAACAGAGGAGTGATGAAGAACAATTTTTTAATAATTGTGTGGTCATTCGTTTGGAAACTTATAGACTTGAACAAGAATTAAAAGTAACAAGCAGGAAGCCGCATATCACAAATCAATTAATAATTTGACTGTTAAGTGCTAATTTCTCAAGTAAATATGAAACCTCTTCATTGATCTTATCGCAATTGTTCTCATCTTGGTGCATGTTTGAATACACTGCATGGGCTCCAGCTTCATGTGTCAATATGTTGACATAGTGTCGTGGATTCTGGAACAACAACTGCCACCAGAGGTCAGGGCAATGGAATACTACAAGCAGAGATGTAATTTATGCTTGACTTTCTTACATAGACTAAGGGCAAACCCTTGTATTTGCAAACCGACGAAGGCACGGAATTCCTCAACAGACCGTTCCAACAGTTTCTGAAAGCCCAGAAGGTATTTTTCTTCCATACGTACAACGAGACCAAGGCTTCCGTTGTGGAAAGGTTCAACATGACATTCAAAGGTCGCATGTATAAATATTTCACCTACAAGAAAACAAGGCGGTACATCGATGTTCTCCCGAAACCTGTGAGTGGTCACAATCGGGCCTATCACCGGAGTATAGAGAGAGCCCCCATTACAGTGGCCCAAATCCGCCGTGTCTTGTACCCCAGGCAATCGCAGCGAACGCCGAAGGATGTGTTCAAGGTCGGCGACCCTGTACGGATCAGTAAAGTCAAAGGTCAATTTGAGAAAAGTTACTTGCCCAACTGGAGCGATGAGCACTTCCTGATTAAGCGCCACCTACCCCGACAGCAGCGAGTCTATGAACTGGAAGATCTTCAAGGGGAACCGTTGCTAGGGACGTTTTACGAGACGGAATTACAGCCTGTCGTAAAAACAAATGACGTAGCCTATCTCAGCGCTCTACTTAACCAACTTAGAACTCCATTTGTGAGTGGCAGTCAAACCTTCTCTACACCAGTCAAACCCAAGATCGAAACGAGCCCAGTCATCACCACCACATCACGTGTACAAGCCACATCGAGCTCCACACCGAGTATACAGTCCACATCGAGCCCTACACCAAGTACACCCACTACGTCTCAAAACCCACCGGATTTCATCACTCACAGTGAACGCCCATCGACAACGGCCACCGACGTTATCGTTGTACCCACAACCACCCCAGTTCACTCGTACCAAATTTACAAGAGCGGGTTACCACGACAGCGGATACACCTCCAACCATGGACCCTCGGTGGCAGCATCTCTTCACTTGCGTCATCACAGGACCGACGGGCTCCGGCAAAAGGCACTTCGTCAGGAAGCTCCTCCAACACGCCGACAGCATGATTACCCCACCCATTGCCCGAGTCGTGTGGTGTTACGGAGAATGGCAGGCAGCGTATGCAGCAATGCCCCACATCACGCTCGTGGAAGGCCTACCCAACCTGGCCGATTTGGAACCGGATACTTTAGTGGTTCTGGATGATCTCATGGCGGAGACGGATGCGCGAGTCACCCAACTCTTTACCAAAGGCAGCCATCAACGACGGCTCAGCATCATCTACATTGTGCAGAATCTGTTCAGTAAAAACAAAGAACATCGAAACATCAGCTTAAATGTCCACTACCTGGTGGTCTCCAAAAACCCGAGAGATACCACTCAACTGCTGCACCTGGCGAGACAGATGTATCCCGGCCGCACACCGTTTGCGTTGGAAGCCTTTAAAGATGCGACAACCCCTCAGCACGGGTATATGCTCTCGACCTCAAGCAAGCCACCCCCGATCGCCTTCGACTACGGACTGGAATCTTTCCCCGAGAGACCCACCACGTGTACATGCAAAAATAATGTAAACACACCCACAGTGGCTCCCCCAGCTGGGGTGTGTGTTTGATGATGGGGATAATAAAAGAATTAATACCACATCATGGTTGACTTTGTCTCTGTTCAATATTCAGGAGGTAGGTAGATAAAAAGGAGGGAGTTGTGGGTTCTAGCATTAGTTGTACATGATGTCTGCGCGAGTACGGAAGCACGCCCCGACGCTCCGTGTATTGAAGGCGGCCCCACCCGAGTTGGTCCGAACCATTGGACGCGGTGCGGACCCTGACCTTGTACGCTGTCTGTGCGAGATCGGGTACAACCTGTTAAAAGGCAACGTATCACTGACTCCGGCTCAGAAGACCAAGTTGGCCAAGCATAAGACAGGTCTCCGAACCCTAGTCCAGAAGCGGGTCCTCAAACACAAAAGAAAAAGGTGTTACAGAAAGGCGGCTTTCTCGGGGCCATCTTAGCATCGTTGGCCGCTTCCGTGTTGGGTCCAGTATTGGGTGGACTCTTCGGCCGACAATGAACCACACGAAAAAATGGTCCTCGTCGAACCACGGTTCCTTCAAAACCTCCAATCGCCCTACCCTGTTCCACCTACGGTGAAGACCATAAACACCCTCGATGAAGAGATGCAACAGATCTTACAAAGACCAGGGTTAAGCGACAGTGAGAAAGTACAACGGTACAATGAAGTGTGGTACGAGGTGGCCAATACGATACCCCCAAGGAGTTCATGCAGGGGCTGACAAGACTGTTGCATTATAAGGCTCTACGGGAGGTCACGAATACTTCAACACTCGTCAAATCCTTTCCCTTCAAGAATCACGTGGACTTCGATTACAACGCACACAACGACAAGGCACAGATCCTCCTCACCGCCAACGTGAGTGTCGTACTGAGTCCTATCCTACAGCAAATGCTGGGTCTCGCTCACCCGACCTACACGGGTCCATCCGAGGACCATGGCCAGATCCCGATGTATATGAAGTCGGGTATGTACGGACTCTACGTCTACTCGGACGTGGTGGACAACCACATCGTGGGCGATATCAACACACCTATGTTACGGGTGGTCCCCATTAAAAAGACGTATGGAGATCAAGTCACCCACAGTTTCACTCACATGCTCTACCTACCCGTACGACAAACCGACATCAACACTATCACGGTGGATATAAAAGATGACACGGGACGACCAGTCGCATTCCAACGAGGGAAAGTGGTGCTGACACTTCATTTCCGATAAGCACGTGCTCCCCACTTTGCATAATGAAAGTACCTTACGAGTGCGATGCACGCAGCTATATGGATTATTATGCCCAACAGGCCCGGGGTGGCCTTCCGGTATTTGCAGGTGCACGCATGCAACGAGGACATGGGCTGGGGAACATACTCGGGAGTATCGTCATAACGTTCCTGCCCTTGGTGACGCGTGGGATGAAACCGATCGGCAAACAAGCGGTACGCAGTGGACTGCAAGTCGCCGATGATGTCTTTGGGGGTACGGCACCCAAAGAAGCCTTGAAACGGCGGGCCAAAGAAGCGGGAGGCGTCTTGGTGGCCAAAGCACAACGCACCGTAGGGAATAGAAGAGCTGCACCACCGAGACCACGCACCAGTCGACGACCGACCTAGTGACGACGTACATCGAAGACGCAGGATATCTTTTCTTAAGACATGTCCTTAATCCACGCAGAGTCCTGCCCCTCCACCAACAGTGAATTGATTTGTGGACCGTCCCGCCCACACAGACCAGTGCCGAACAAGGATTATGGGTGGAGCATCTCCCGCTCTCCAGCATCAACGAAACAGAGCCCATCGAGTTCACCATCAGTAATGCAGATACGGCCTATGTGGATTTAACCCATACATACTTGTATGTGAAAGCCAAAGTCGTCAATGGGGAAGGCTCCAGAATCGTCCAAGCCGCAATGGTGAGCCCGACGAATCTCTGGCTGCACTCTATGTTTCAACAGGTGGATATTTTTATCAGCGACAAACTCATCAGTGACTCGACCAACACGTACCCTTATCGAGCCTCCATCGAGACGCTGTTGTCGTATGGACGGGAGGCTAAAGAATCTCAGCTGACAGCCGCTTTATTCTACCAGGACACAGCCGAGCACATGGACACGGTGGACAATGTGGGATATAACAAATGGAAGGCTTTCACCGCGAACGGCGTCTCGGTGGATCTCATGGGTGGACTGCACGCAGACATTTTCATGCAAGACCGGTACCCCTTGAACAAGATCCCCATCAAAATCCGACTGATACGGGCGCCTCCGACCTTCGCCTTGATGGCCACTAACGTAGAGGGGAATGCAGCTGACTATAAGATTGTCATCCAAGACGCAGTTCTGTATGTCCGGCAATTACTGTTGGAAATCCACTTTGCACGAGCCCTCGGGGCCACCGTCAATGTGATTTGCTACACCGAGTTTGACAACATCATTCAAGTGGACAAGGCGCGCAACGTCCGGTGTGACTTTTCCACCTAACATGGATACAGACCAGATAACCACCGTGCTGGAGAATGACCCAGGGACACGTATGGTCTTTCAAGGGGTGTTCGCCCGAGATGTGTTCCCATTAGACCGTATGTATCCTGCTGCTTACGTTCTCAACACGAACCCGATGGATCGGCCCGGTGAACATTGGGTGGCCGTGTACTTGACAGAACAGCAGGGCGAATACTTTGACCTGTACGGCTTACCACCCCTCCATCCCGATTTAACAGAATTCATGGATCAAGGCACAGAGACGTGGTGTTGGAACAGTCAAACGTTGCAAATTACAAGCGTCTAGTCCGTCATTCATAATCCAGCCGTCGTCCATCAGAGAATATCCGCGTCCATAATCCAAAGACCTATTCCATTTTCCACATAACAGTATTAGCACCAAATTCAAAAAGACAATCATAGTATACATGAACACAGGCTTGTTTCCTGCAAGAGAGAAGCGGTCAACAGTTTTCAATGATGCCGGCAAGACATCATGATGTTCCAAAAATATCAAATCCGTATCGCTGATCAGTATTCTTAATCCATAATATTCGTTATAGAGTCGTCATCTAAAAAAAAGATGCATCTCAGTCACGCTTTGATTGTGACTGTTCATATGAGTACCATGAGGATCTTGAAGTACATGGGTTCATACGGCCCCTAGCCCCGGGTTAAGCGGAATTAGACACAAGTTACGAAACGTAGCGCCATAGATCTTGCACGCTACGTTCGTATTTTGCTATCAGCATGCGATATATATCGCCAAATTTGAGAAACTTTGAGTGGAGGCGCTTGGTGGAATAGCCCTGTTTTATAAGTTTCTGCAACAATCAGTAGCGTGTGCGGACAATATTGCCGGTTTTACCTGTATCATCGATGCCGGGGAAGGACCTTATCTACCATCGTACAGATGTTTGACGAATACCCCAAGGCCGAGGACCGAGATGTACTCGTATATGACTGGGCCGCCGATCATTTCAATGTACAAGCCCCGTTCTGGGCTTAAGTTCTTTCACGAAAAGCCCCCCTGTTCTGGGCTTAAGTTCTATCGATTTCAATGTACAAGCCCCCTGTTCTGGGCTTAAGTTCTATCGATTTCAATGTACAAGCCCCCTGTTCTGGGCTTCAGTTTTCACGTGGTTGTTCTCACGTTGTTGTTGTTATTTATTGTTGAATAAAAATCAAAATGAGATCTCACCAAAAAAATCCCCTGTCTTGTGTGTTTTCTATATCAGCATAAAACAAGCGGCCATGAAGGCTATAACAGTCAAACTGGCCTTGAACACCGTTGAGAAAGTAGCCAAGTAGTGGCCTAGGATGGGCCAAATGTAACCAATCAATGTCCAGAAAACAATGCAAGAGCACTGCAGTAAAATAGAGAGCCAATGAAATCAGCCCACAGGCCAAGTACATGTTTTGGTCTAGGTTAAGAGCGGGCATTCCAGCACAAAAAATTTGACGAGGAGTTACAAGTTACAAGAGCAACAAGTGAAGTGAAAACAACTATAGAGGTTCGAGGTGCGGGTAAAGACCAGGGAGACGGCGAGTGGAGATTCGTCCAACACCTATAGATTAAGTTGATTACACTAATTTCCATGGTTTCATGTATTTTTTCGTGCCATTACCTCTATTTTACTGCAGTGCTCTTGCTTTGTTTTCTGGACATTCGTTGTAGAGGTTCGAGGTGTGGGGAAAGACCAGGAAGACGGCGAGTGGAGACTGGTCCAACACCTATAGGTTAAGTTTATTACAATAAGTTCCATGGTTTCATGTATTTTTCGTGCCAATACGGTTCTGGGGAAAACTGAGGGTTCCCCACTGGCCATTTAACATGGATAAATAGATGGTAATATTATCGGAGACCCTCCTCTATACATGGATACTTCGGAAGGATGGATAAAGGCTATCTATTGTCCCGAAGAGGGCCGGGCATTGCCGGAGATGACCGGACATTGCCATCCACCAGGGGCGCCACCAAACTACGTGACCTGCGCACTTCCGGTCACGCGCGCGATGCGGCCGGGCCGGGCTGGGGAAAACCCGGATGCAAACTCCGGACCATACGTCTAAGGGAAAATTGGAACTCTTCTGTGTTCGGAGGTAGTTTTAGTGAATCCGGAAGAGACGTCACGCACTTGCGCAGAACCCACACCACCAAACCACAAACATGGACCCATAGTGGTTTAATACCCCAAACACACCCCCACGCACCCCCAAAATACCTGCTTTCTATACTACCACCAGGCTGCGCATGCGCAGACTATTGAACACGGATGAGACATTAGTCCAGTCGGATGCTGCTTCACGAGAGCTTCAAAATAAGACCTCATACGACTCCATCGGACCAATAGTGACCCATGTCGGCCCCAAAATGTCTATTTCCATACACTTGGTATACTGCGCATGCGCAGAATGACGTCAGTTTTACGTCACATCCACCCAGTCGGATGCTCCTTCACGAATGCTTCACATTGATACCTCACTCGACCCCATCAGACCATCAGGGGCCCCGGTGGGCCCCAAAACGTTTCTTCCAATGCACTTTTCCCACAATTCCCTGTCTGCGCATGCGCAGAATGTTGAACACGGACGACACACTAGTCCAGGGGGATGCTCCCTCACGACTGCTGTACATTGATACCTCACTCGACTCCATCGGACCAATAGTGGCCCACCTAGACCCCAAAACGTCTATTTCCATACACTTTGTCCACTGCGCATGCGCAAAATGACGTCAGTTCCACGTTACACCCATTTCCTAGGATGCTCCTTCACGAATGCCTCACAGTGATACCTCATACGACTCCATAGGACCAATAGTGGCCCACCTAGACCCCAAAACGTCTATTTCCATACACTTTCTCTACTGCGCATGCGCAGAATGACATCAGTTCCACGTCACACCCATCCCCTCGGATGCTCCTTCACGAATGCTTCACAGTGATACCTCATACGACTCCATAGGGCCAATAGTGGCCCAGCTAGGCCCCAAAACGTCTATTTCCATACACTTTGTCTACTGCGCATGCGCAGAATGACGTCAGTTCCACGGCACAACCATCCCAGTGGATGCGCCTTCACGAATGCTTCATATTGATACCTCATACGACCCAATCGGACCATGCAGCGTATTTGAAGTTTGGGGACTACTCTTTCTCCGCGGAGGCAGATCGCATCACCGCCAGACATGACCGCATTACCGCGGAGGAATACATCGAAGTGACGTCATACACATGCCCACTCCCCGTGATGGAAAAACCCCAGAACCAAGTCAGTACATGCATACAGTCATAACCCGGATGAACAGGTCAGTACGTGCATTCCTATTATTCAATATGACCTTGAACTATCACGTGACCTCTCCGTGATGGAAAAACCCCAAAACCAGTACATATACCCAGGTCACGCCCGATTCACGCAGACCGGAAGTGACGTCATACACATGCGCACTCCCCGTGATGGAAAAACCCCAGAACCAAGGCATACGACGAGGTCAAAATACTTGCTTCTGATTGGCTGACTCAAAGGTCACGTGATATGCAATTTTTTGAAGTCAATGGGGCCCGATTTGCTCGCTGTATACTACTGACACGGAGATGTTTATAAACATAATATATTATGAATTGAGATGTGTTCAACGAAGAGACCACTTAGACTTTTGATAGTATACTCCACAGCTCATTCGCAACTTCTCGGGGATCTCCGGTTTGAGATGTCCCTCGAAGGCCATTGACGCCATATTGGACTAGAGCGTGGTCACGTGTGTTTCGGTGTCAGGGAACTGTCAGTGACGTCACGGGAATTATATCTTGCCAATACGTGGCGTGTGTACCATTTAAACTGATGGTTTTCTATTGAAACGTGCTTCGAATGAAAAGAATAAACAGTTTTTAGAATATCTGACGTAAATCAGAGACTCGCAGGGAAATATTTGCTGGTCGGGGAGTAAGGCTTCCGCGAGAGTGATTGGGCTTCGGAGCCACGTCACATCTGGAGATTCATAGGAAATTCCGCTCGGGAGTTCCGAATGCTCTACAGCTCTGATATATTTGTACCAACAATTTCTTACAAGCGCTTACGAGTTATAGGGCCTATGCATACTAGCCTTTGGATAAACATGCCAAGCTAAAGTGGTGATATTGCATATATTTATTGCATGGTGATTAGCTCGTGCCTTTTCCACAACTTACACCCGAGAAAAAGTCATATCATTGAAAAGTAAGTTCGCGTTCGGTTTTGTTGTTTTAACATTCCCATCAATTGTGTACAATTTGTATTGAAAATGCCAAATATTTGATGGGATGCGCCAATTTCAAGAAGAAGTATGCCAGCCGTTCTATCAAAGACCGTTACATGCTATGTCAAACTGCTCAGAACAACCTACTGACCTTTTATATAGGGTTGATGACATTTGGCCGAAAGGTTCACAGAACACTTAAGGTCTCACTTCGCAGTTTCGTATTTTTGGCTAGTGGGATTCTCCAGAACAATTAATGCATGGTGAGGGAATTCCCCTACTGATGTTAATTGGAAGGTTGGGAATTTGATTTCTTTTTAGATTTTGTTATGAAGAGTACACTTCAAAGTTTAATTGCTAATAAAGAGTTGTAAGAGTATGTAATTGTTGTCTTCAATATGGCGGGGAAAGGCATTATCAAGGAAGGTAACTCTGGGAACCTCACGGATGGGCTGTTTTTCAAATTTTTATCATTCGGTGTAAATGACGATAGTAGTATACAAAGCGTATTTGAATGTCTATTGACCTCAGAAATTTGCATATGACCTCTGTGACGTCACGCGACAGCCAATCAGAAGCGAGTATTGTGTCACATGGGGTCATGTGTGGTGGTGGGTGGGTGGTGGGTTTAAGATGGCGGCTGTGGTGGTGGGTGGGTGGTGGGTTTAAGATGGCGGCTGTGGTGGTGGGTGGGTGGTGGGTTTAAGATGGCGGCTGGTGGTGGTGGGTGGGTGGTGGGTTTAAGATGGCGGCTGTGGTGGTGGGTGGGTGGTGGGTTTAAGATGGCGGCTGATATTTGTTCCCCCGGGTAAAATTTAAGGGGTCTCAAGGTCATCTGGCGATCACGTGATCAAGGCATGTACTGACATGTTCCTGATTGCATCAGCATTGGCTGGGTGCCAAGTGTTGACCACTATAGGTCTGGCAACCTTTGACCTTTGTATTCCTCCGCGGTGATGCGGTCTGGCGGTGATGCGGTCGCGGAAGAAAGCTTCCGCGGAGGAAAAGTAGTCCCTAGACTACAAATACGCTGCATGGTCCGATTGGGGCGAGTGAGGCTCTTTTCAGTCATGTCATGGGTGTTTTCACAGAATAAATGCCATGCGGAGGATGGGTACTAGTATTTCGCTGACGTCCTAGTAATAAACATAATCTATAGGTGTTGTACCATGTTAATAGGATCAGTCTAGCATCTGTACCACCCAAGGGTCGAGTGTTTATTGCCCCGTGTATCTCCGCAAGAAAACAACAAACAAAATGGCGGCTCCAGGATGGTGTGGGGATGCCCTTTCCATATCACGGCGTCGACCGTAGCGCCATCTGCACACATTGACGCAAGGGAGACAACTCGTGTAGCCTAAGGGTATGAAAATAGCCGTGTTGGAGCTAGGGGAGTTACTACTGGTCCAATGGGGTTTGGGTTTAAGATGGCGGCTGTGGGAGCCCGAATCATAACGGACTGAAATTATTCAACCAGCACAGGGGCTTGCCCGGAGCGAATTGGTGAAATTTTTGAAAAAGTACTGTGACAGAAATTGATGTGACGGAAATAATACTTCTATGAATAGGGCGAAAACTTATCTAAGATAATTTTTCTGTCATAATTAATTCTTGGTCGAGTATCAACTATTCAGATATTACGGAAAGTACTGTTGTTATAAGGTATTGTTTGTTATATATCAGACACGATCAGCTGATATATGTAAACAAACGATCTATATTTAGACCCTCACGTGATCTGCTACGTTGCAGCACGCGCTCTTTGATCTTGGCGTTCCGCTGCCGTACAAGAAGCTCAAATTGAGACGGAGAATTTCGTTACCATTACCAGTAAATTGTAAGTTTATTGCGGAAAGAATTTATATTGCATAAATTCCTGCGGGAAATAGGAAGTACACATATAAGAGAATATTGTCTTGACGTAAAAAGTTTGGACATTTCATATTTACGGAGATATGGATTTTTATAACTGAGCCGGTTTTTCGTGTAAACCATCGCAGCGAAAAGGGAAACGGCTGTCATCTTCTTTTTGCTATGTCACAAAAAGTGCTCGAATTACTTATTTCTAAATTATTTCATCACGAATCCAACTAAGGTTAGCAAGTATACATATTTTACGATATAGTCAATAACTGTGAGCACATAAGACGTTCTGGTTGATGAGATCTGAATTTTTGAAGTTTGGCAATTTTCTGACTTCGAGCTTCGAATACCCGCCGCCATATTTGTTGGAAGCCGGTCGGGTGTTCGTTTGTCATGATGGAAAATCATTAATTAATCATATTTTGAGATATATTTCTCAACACAACCTTGTATTCATTGAAAATATAATTGTTCAGGCTTAGGCCTACATTGCTAACTGGTTTGCTGCCTTTGAGGTAATATTTGTTTCGGCAGTTGTTTCCGCCCATGCGATGAGAAAATATGCCTGAAAAAAATGTCTAGTTTTGTGTCCGCTCCACAGACATTTTACACCAATATACATATATTGCGACCAGTCTATGATACAGTGCCACCCCAGTGTCGAGCATTTATTGTCCAGTTTGCACCAGCAAAGAAAAATCACGAACGTTCATCGAACGTCATCGGTGGGGACCTTCATGTGGTCTTCCGCGGTATATGAATCACTTACATTTGAATGCATGAATTAGTTTGATATAATTTTGTTGGGTGTGGATGATTTAAAAGAGTGGAAATATTCCGTGCAGGTCTGTTTTATGTAACAAACGCTAAGAAAAATGGCTACCCAAGGTCAATTTCCCCGGCTTCCCCGGATAATAGCGCCAGCCAAACCATAGACTCGTACCTAGCCCTCAACTCACACGCACCGTTGGGGTCTAGTTAGCGGCAGGCATTTTGTATTCTCTGATTGGCTGAATTACCGGTCTAAATCTAGACCGGTAAATAGACCAATGTCAATATGTGTTGTTGTTGTTCGTGTGTATCTAGTGACCAGTACTCGTCTATGGTGCGATAAAGGGCCTTGAGCGCTACGGCCACCAATCCACCAAGTATTATATAGATCCTTTGTAAGATTTGATGAGCGATGAGCGATTATGGTAGGTTTCCTAAATAAAGCCCTCGCTTCTACGACTACCACGACGTCCAGCAAGACGGTACATCTTCGGAAAATTTATGACCTATTCCAAGGTTCTTAGCGTGACATGTTCATGATCAGGTCAGGGGATTTGCAGCATTTCTGTTCTTCATTCAATACATAGTACTGTTCATACGCCCTATATGTACTTTTGTTGCTAACATTATGCAAGTTTTGTTGTTAAAAAAATAAAACTGAACGTACTTGTAGGCCTACTCGTTTGAAGCAGCTGACATTATAAATTTAGTTGACCTAGATTCTGCATTGATCAACCACTGAAACGCGGAAAACAACGAATTACGTCAATTATACAGTATTTTCGCCTTCATGTTGTCTGATCGTACTAGTCTTGTTTATCTGATGATGCTAAACAATAATGATCTTGTGAAGAGCTGTGAACTTTGGATAGGCCTAGGTCATAAATTTTCTGAAGATGTACCATTTTGCCGACGTCCAAACAAGCATGGAGGGGCATTGTGGGTGGAGAATACCATGGGCCAATCACTGTGCAGTGCTGATTTAAAATGCCTGCCGATAACTAGTCTCCATAGAGCGATAGCGAATTGGAGCTGGGTACGAGTCTAGCCAAACCACAGCCCCATCTATACGCTTTGATGCAAGGGAGACAACTCAGACTAGGCCAATTTCTCTTGTAGGCAAAGGTAATCTCCCTGATTCGCACATTTCTATCTTTTTTGCGTGTTTTGGGTGGTGGAGTTTTTTTTTATGGATTTTACTATGAGCTATGAGGTTGTAGAATACGATGGGAAAAGCTATGAAATGTTTTTTAAGTACCGGCTAGGCTTGTAAATAGATGCATATACACCCATAGACACTCATATACTGGGATATTAGCCCGATGTATGTATAAATCCATACGGGGTGGACATGTTGGAGTCTAGGTGGAGCACTAGTGGCCCGATTGGGTAGAGTGAGGTCTTATTTTAAAGCTCTCGAGGAAATAAATAAATAAATAAATAAATAAATAATAATAAAAAAAATCAAAAAAATCGGCGAGTAGTGGACAAAGGGGAAATTGGGAAGTACTGACCATGCCCCAGAATACTTCATATGCATATCACGGCCTTAAGGCCTATGTAAGATGTAATCTACTTCACATTTTAGTAGTATAAAAAGCGCAAGTCCTATTGACCTTGCCCCTCCAAAGAAATAAAATCGGCTCTATTTTACAGGAGTATATACGCAGGTCACGTGGGTTGTTACGTCACTTCCGGGTTTTCACTAAAAACTACCTCCAAACATAGAAGAGTTCCAATTTTTCCCCTTAGACGTCCGTATGTTCATCCTCCAAACCCAGAAGAGTTCCAATGTTCAACCTCCGGGACTTTTTCACCGGCGCGGCCCCCCAGCGCGAGCGCGCGCGCGAACGCAGGTTCTCCGGCCGCAGCGCGCGCGCGCGCGTCAATGTAGGGAGAGGTTAAATCGACAACATAGAACTTATAGTCATCAACTTAATCTATACGTGTTGGACGAGTCTCTTCACTCACCGTATACACGCACCTCAATGAAATGCCCGCTCCAAACCTAGACCATAAACACGTACTTGGTCTGTGGGCTGATTTCATTGGCTCTCTATTTTTACTATAGTGCTCTTGCATTCTAACCTTGATGGGTTACATTTTGGCCCCATCCTACACCACTGATTTCAGTTTCACTGAATCTCCACATTGGGCATTGATGCATTATGAATAAAACACACAAGACAGGGGTTTTTTTGGTGAGATCTCATTTTGTTTTTTATTCAGTAACAACAACAACAACGTGAGAACAACCACGTGAAAACTCAAGCCCAGAACAAGGGGCTTGTAATTAACTGAAGCCCAGAACAGAGGGCTTTTAAACTTAAACCCAGAACAGCGGGCGTATGTACATTGAAAGAATTCAAGCCCAGAACGGGACTTGTACATTGAAATGATGGGCGGCCCAGTCATAGACGAGTAAATCTCGGTCCTCGGCCTTGGGGTACTCGTCAAACATCTGTACGATGGTAGATAAGGGTCTTCCCCGGCATCGATGGTACAGGTAAAACAAGCAATATTGTCCGCACACGCTAGTGGTCAGGCTTTGCAACGTTTGACTGTTCCAACACCACGTCTCTGTGCCTTGATCCATGAAGTCTGTTAAATCGGGATGGAAGGGTGGCAGGCCGTACGGGTCAAGGTATTCGCCCTGCTGTTCTGTCAAGTACACGGCCACCCAATGTTCACCGGGCCGATCCATCGGGTCCGTGTTGAGAACGTAAGCAGCAGGATACATACGGTCTAATGGGAACACATCTCGGGCGAACACCCCTTGAAACATCATACGTGTCTCTGGATCATTCTCCAGCACGGTGGTTATCTGCTCTGTATCCATGTTAGGTGGAGAAGTCACACAGCACGTTGCGCGCCTTGTCCACTTGAATGATGTTGTCAAAGTCGGCGTAGCAGATCACATTGACGGTGCTCCGGAGGGCTCGTTGAAAGTGGATTTCCAACCGTAAATTGCCTTGCTTGGCCAGGGCCAGCTGATGGTCGTTCTCTAAGGTGGGGTCAGATCGAAACAGAACAATGTGTATCCGTTCGCGTAGTCCTCCCGACTGATGAAATTCCCTTCGTCCTGGTTGATTTGACCGGTGGCTGTAAACAGGCTCTGATAGGCTCGAATGAAATTCGCGCGCCCAAAGTTCGGGGTTAAGGCCGTGGCTGGCACCTATTGTCCATCCACATGCAGGGCCACAAAATTGATGCCGAAATGTTTAAAGTCAAACGGATTCTCTAGGTAGGCTCCACTGAAACTGGTATTTTCCACACAGGCCAGGATCAATCGCTTGGGTAGTTCCCCAGGAACAGGTTGTCTTTGTTGGCGCTCATATTTCC
>JAVTVY010005783.1:0-38216 GCA_036873755.1 Hanleya hanleyi
TGCGCGCAGTGCATTTAAGTTAACCAGAGAAATGGAGCATGCACATTAAAACGAGAGGCCGTCCAGTCATAGACCAGGACATCACGGTCTTCGGCTTGACAATAATCATCAAACATGTGTACGATGGTTGGCATAGAATGTCCTCTACTCCGGTGAGTGAGATAAAACACACAGTACTGTCTGCACACACTACTCAAGGGTCCTTGTAATCTTTGAGTATTCCAACGCCACATTGTAGTAGAGACGTCCATGAATTTCACCAAATCGGCATGTAGGGGTGCAAGTCCGTAGGAATCAAAGTAGTCGCCTTGGCCTAGGGTGTCCACGTAAACAGCTACCCAATGTTCACCGGGTCGAGTCCCCGGGTCTGTATTCAGGATGTAGGCTGCTGGGGTGGTGGAGTGGGTGGGAAACACATTGCGTGGAAACACACCTCGAAAGGGGATCTTCGGATCTCGCTGGAGTATGCCCATCAGCTGTTCTGTATCCATGACTCTAGTTGGCGTAGTCACACAGCACGTTTCTTTGCTGATCCACGCTGATGACGTTATCAAACTCGGCGTAGCAAATCACGTTAATGGTCTGGGCTGGAGCGGTAGCGAAACGCAGTTCCAACCGTAGGTTTCCTTTCTTCAGCAAGGCCAGTTGATGATCGTGTTCCAAGGTGGGGGTGAGGTCGAAGGCGAACAACGTGTACCCGCGGTAAAAGTCTCGTCGAGTGATGGTATTTCCTTCGTCCTGGTTGTTTTGTCCTGTGGCTGTAAACAGGTTCAGGTAGCTGCGCACATAGTTTTGGTTACCAAAATCCGGTTGTAAGGGGCGGGCTGGAATTTGATGGCCAACCACGTGCAGTGCCAAAAAGTTCAGGTTGAAATGTTGAAAGGCGAACGGATTCTCATCCCATGCGCCATTGAAAGCGGTGTTGGTCACACACGCTATGGTAATACGTTTAGGGAGATCCCCTAAAAATAAATTTTCACGATTGGCCATCATCGTACCGCCTGGCACAGAGAACACCTTGGTCTGTACGCGTCGGATGGGATACAGGGCTGGTTTTTTCGATAAAGCTTCCATGTGACTCACCAACACACCCTGTTGCAAATCCACCGTACGCACAAACAGGGCTGCATCTTCTAGGATGATCTTGTAATTGGCGGCCGCTCCACCGGCCATCAAGGCGAACGCAGATGTGGAACGGATCAACTTGATCTTAATGGATACACCGTTCATCATGTAGCGGTCTTGCAGGAACAGATCGGCGTGGAGTCGTCCCATCATATCGACGGACTTGCTATCGGCTGTCAAGTTTTTGCGGTTGGTCAACCCATTATTGGCAGCCAGCACGCTATTCATGGAGCCGGGTGTATCCTTGTAGTACAGCGCGGCTTGCAAGTGGGATTTTTTGGCATCTGAACCGTACGACAACAGCGTCTCCATGTAGGCGCGGTACGGGTACGTATTGGTCGACGTACTGATGAGTTTATCGCTCAGACTCATATCCACTTGTTGGAACAAGGAGTGCAGCCAAAGATTCACTGGGCCTACTACTGCATCGTCCGCTACGTTGCCCCCGGCTGCATCCACTATTTTGGCTTTCACGTACAAGTAGGTGTGGGCTAAATCCAGGTAGGCTGTATCTTTGTTTTCAATGGTAAATTCCACAGGGCCCGTCCCCGTCAGGCTAGCCAGGGGTCGATGTTCTACCCAACGGCCTTCGGCTACACTGGTTTGGGTGGGTGGAATAGTCCACAAATTCACTGTTGGTAGACGGACACGACTCGGAGTGAATGAATGCCATTATGCGAAGATGTCTCTCCTACTACTCTTCTTCTTCTTCTTCTTGGTCTTAGTCCTCCGGGGTGTGCGTCGTCGCTGTGTTGGACGTCGAATGACTCTTCGCTGTGTCCGGGGTTGTCTTTTAAGGGCTTTGGCGATTAAGACGCTACCGGCTTCTTTAGCCCGTCGTTTCAAGGCTTGTCGGGGTGCTGTGCC
Organism: Hanleya hanleyi; assembly: GCA_036873755.1. Lineage (NCBI taxonomy): Eukaryota > Metazoa > Mollusca > Polyplacophora > Lepidopleurida > Hanleyidae > Hanleya > Hanleya hanleyi. The sequence goes on from JAVTVY010005783.1 coordinate 1,993, forward strand.
TCCCATCACATCACCGGCCACGCGCAATCCACTGCGTACCGCTTGTTTGCCTACCGCTTTTACACCCCGTGTCACCAAGGGTAAGAACGTTTTCACAATGCTGCCCAGTATGTTACCAATCCGTGTCCTCGTTGCATGCGTGCACCGCTAAAGATGGGCAAGCCTCCTCCCGTTTGTTTCTTGTAGTAGTCGGCATAGCTGGGTGTATGGCACTGGTAAGGCACGTACATTATACGAAGTGAGGAGAACGGGCTTGTCGGAAATGAAGTGTCAGCACCACTTTTCCTCGTTCGAATGGCACCGGGTGTCCAGTGTCATCTCTTATATCTACCGTGATCGTGTTGATATCGGTATGTCGTACGGGTAGGTAGAGTATATGGTTGAAACTCTGGTTGACTTGATCGCCATACGACTTGCTAATGGGCACCACCCGTAACAGAGGTGTGTTCACATCACCCACAATATGGTTGTCCACTGCGTCCGAGTAGACGTAGAGTGCGTACATGCCTACTTTCATATCCATCACTTCGTCACCGTTGTCGGTGGTGGGCCCCGGGTACACTCTGTAAGGCAGACCTAACATTTGCTGTAGTGTAGGACTGAGTGTCACAGCCACGTTAGGGCTCAGCAGGATACAGGCCTTGTCGTTGTGTGGGTTGACAGTCAAGATTATGTGATTCTTGAAAGGGTAGACTTGCAGGGGTTTTGATTTATTCGTGGCCTCCCGTAGAGACTTGTACTCCAACAAGGACAGCAGACCCTCTATGAACTTCTGGGGCGTATCGTATTGGCCTTCGGGGAGAATGAGTTTGGTGACTTTGCCTTCGTACGTCACTTCGTACCATACTTCTTGGTCTCGTACGTTGTACCACGAGTAAGGGTACTGAATATCTACCAGTCCACATTCCCACCGACCCGGTAAATGTAACGGTTGTGGTAATTGAGTGACATACTTGGCCAAGGTGTTGTCAGGAAACACATCGAGTGAACTATTACTGGGCAACGTCAGGTAAAACATGACGACTGAGTTGTTCTGGCTTCTGCACCGGGTTTTTATAGGGAGGTCACCCTCCCTCCTTAGTAAGGTACCCCTTAGTAAGGGTCCCAGTAAGGTCCCCAGGTCTTGGGCTGTTTACCTCGGCGTCGTGATGGTCGCGGTGACTTAGCTCTGGGGGAGATTTGCAGGGGATGACGTGGTAAAAGGGGTGACGAAGTAGGTGCCCGCCGTGAGGGTGTTTTGGACGGCGTCTCAGGTTGCCATTCACGTTCCCAGGTAGAGGAAAGTCGAGAGGGTGCTTGCTGCATCCACTTCCAGCGTTCACGATTTCCTACCAATTCTTGAGGAGTGTGTGTGTCTTTAAATCCCTGAGCAAAGACTTCCCAGCCCGGTGGATTAGAGTGTTTGCGAGAACGTACCATATCGTTGATTAAATCCGTCATATGAGATCCCGGCACCACTTGGTTTCGAATCAGTAGTTTTCCTTCAGCGTTCCAACCCATATCGGCATTCTGTTTCACCCGGTCCAACAATAAACGCGCCTTGGTCTTGAAGGCTTTAGGCACACTGGCCAACACTTCCTGTTCCAGCTGAGGTGAGGCAGAAGATGAGGATGGCGGGGGTGTGAGTGTAGGCGTTGTGGGCGTTGTGGGTAGTTGTGGTGTACTACTACTACTACTACTCCCTCTATATTGATCCATAAACGTCTGGTACCGGTTCAGCGTATGATGGTAGAGTTGAATTTTCTCGTGATCGGGTAGTCGACGTTGGAGTATACTATTCATCTCTTCATCCAGAGACTGCAGTTGTTGCACTGTGGCAGGCACGGGATAGGGTGATTGCAAACTCTGTAACAGTCGAGGTTCCACCAGCATCATTTTTTTCGTATGTTCCATGCCGTTAGCGTCCCAAGATGGAGCCTAGTAACGGCCCCAGTACAGTAGCGGCTAAGGGTGCGAGGAGTGCGCCGAGAAATCCACCTCGCTGTAACACCTGTTTCTTTTTCTTCACACTACCCGTCTTCTTCACCAACGTTCGGAGACCCGCCTTGTGCCGTTGCAATTTCCCTTTCTGCAGAGGACTGAGCGGAACATTGCCTTTTAACACATTATGCGCCACTTCACACAAACACCGTACCAAGTCGGGATCCGCCCCGCGCACCAGGGCCCGGCCCACCTCCGGTGGCGCGCTGCGTAATACGCGGAGGGCCGGCGCGTGCTTGCGTACCCGTGCAGACATGATGAGTGACGGCTAGAGTGGATTGTCTTCTTCTTTTATTTGGGTGTGTACACCGTCTGCACCTCTCCGGGAAAAATGTGGGTACGCAATCGAAGGGATGAGGGAGTATCTTGTTTCAAGTCGATGAGTAGATACCCGTGAGCTCGTTGGGTAGCATCTTCAAAGGCTTCTCGTACAAAGGCCGTGTTTTTAGGGTACATCTGTTGGGCCAGGTGCGTAATTTGGGAAGCGTCTCTGGGGTTTTTGAATAACACCACATACTGAGCATTCAAACTAATGTTCCTGTGCTCTTTGTTCTTACTGAAGAGATTCTGCACGATGTAGATGATGCTCAACCGACGATGATGGCTTCCTTTGGTAAAGAGACGGGTGATTCGACTGTCCGTTTCCGTCATGAGATCGTCCACCACCACCAACGTGTCTTTGGGTGTATCCTCAGGGGGTAAGCCTTCCATTAAGGTGAGTCCCGGGACACGTGCCAGTTCCTCGTACGTGGGTTGCCAAGCTCCATAACACCACAGGATGCGAGCTAGAGGAGGTGAAATGAGGGCTGACCCGTGTTGGATGAGACGTTGAACGAAGTGTGTTTTTCCCGACCCTGTCGGTCCAGCGATGAGACACGTGAAAGGATGCTGCCACCGAGGATCCATAGTTTTTTTTTTTTTTTTTTATTTGGTGATTTGCGCTCGGCGTTCAGAGGCCCACCACCGTGCTCGTGGATCCCACCGGGGATCGTAGTCGAACGGGTACCGTTGCCGTGGTAAACGTGATTCGTGCACTCTAAATGTGTTTAGCGTCGTAGGAGTGGTGATGGTGGTGGTACTAGGTGGTGGTGGTGGTGGTGATGGACTGGAAGGATCGTCGCTTCTCAGGGGTAACGGAGGATCACGTGGCGTCGTAGTACGCAGCGTCGTAGTAGCAGTAGTACGGGGCGTGGTAGGCGTGGATGGATGGATGTGACGGTCAGGTGATGTGGTGGATGGAGTAGACGGCGTGGTAGACGTGGGTGTCTGGGTTGATACGTGGCGGTACCTTGACGTCTTGGATGGCGTAGGCAGCGTCGTAGTGGTGGTGGTCGAAGTGGTGGATGACTGAGGTGGAATTGTGGGACGCAGGGTGTTGAAACAGGATATCACGTACGCCAAATCGTAGAACACGCCTCCAAATAACGTACCCACAAGCACTACTAGACACACTATAGTACCCACTTGTGCTTTTCGAGTTCGTAACAGTAAGGGTAGATGTGCACTATCCATGGTACAACCCTACACTGAAGGATGGTGGTGATAGGGGTTAGAATTTATAGGCGTTTCATGTCACGGCCTGACACCCAGGAATTAAACGAACGGGGCCACCTTGCCATTTGACGAAATGATAGGGGATGCCACGTCGACGTTCCGTTTTCAAAATCTTTTCCACCGTGTAGTAGTCTTTCGGTGTTTTCACTATGGGTTGTAATTCTGCCTCGTAAAACGTGCCTTGCAGTGTTTCTCCTTGTAGATCTTCCAGTTGATAGACGTGTGGCTGTCGAGGTTTATGGCGAACGATGACAAAGTGCTCGTCACTCCAGTTGGGCAAGTAACTTTTCTCAAATTGGCCTTTCACTTTACTGATCCGTACCACATCTCCACGTTTGTAACGGGGTGACGTGAGTGATGGTGGACTGGGTGAGTACAGCGTACCACGCACTTGATGTTCGTTGCGTTCTGTCACATCGAGGGGAGCTCGCTGGATACTGCGATGATAGGCTCGATTGTACCCTTGCACCAGTTGAGGTAGTACATCGATGTACCGTCGGGTGTTTTGGGCGGTAAAATACTTGTACATTCGTCCTTTGAAGGTGCGATTGAATCGTTCCACCACAGAGGCTTTGGTCTCGTTGTACGTATGGAAGAAAAATACCTTCTGTTTCTTAAGAAAGGCTTGAAAGGGTCGGTTGAGAAATTCTGTACCTTCATCCGTTTGCAAATAAAGGGGTTTGCGCCCCGTCTTGAAAATCTGCTGGAACGCCCGTATTAGATTCTCTCCTGTTTTGGTGCGAATGGGTAGTACCCAGGCATACTTGGATAAAATATCGATACAGGTCAATATGTACCGATGTCCATCATTGTGAGGTGCAAATCGACTCATATCCACTAAATCAGCCTGCCATTGCGCGTCTATGCCTCCTACGATGACTCGGTTACGGCGAAAATGTCGTCGGGCTGCTCGATGTAAACTATAAGTGTCTTGGGTTTTTAACCAGTCTCGAACTTCAGTTCGACTGATGCCTTGGGAATGGACAGCTCGAGCGAGCGCTCCCACAGCGCTATACGCGGCTGGACTGGTAGGGTTGTAATACAAATCGGTTAACACCTTGTTCACTGTAGATGCTGACCCCTTTTTTCCCTTTCGGGACCGCCTCATTACGGTCTTCTTACCCCTCATCGGGGTGCCTCTGGGTCCCCGTCATGTGTGTTCGCTTCATCAGGTGACACTGACACTCTAGCCTCTGTGCATCCTATAGATATAGTACTTTCGTCTTCCCCGGCTGTATCGGGTTCATGTTGTTTTTCATGGGGTTCAGCCAGCGCGTCCTCCATAGCACGAGCCCACGCCAATTCGTCTGGTGATCGTTCGTCCGGTGTAAACAGCTGGTCCACAATAGGCACTACTTTCTCCAAGGCTGACCACAGAGAGGGGCCTAGGATGAAACTTCGCGTAGGGTCTTGGTAGCGGCCCAGGCGTGCGAAGAGGGGAGGTACGGTATATACGTAGATGGCATTGTCTATGTGGATGAGGTGTCCGTCGAACTCACCGTTCAACACCCGTTTAAATTTAGTCCAGCCGTCACGCTGTAGCGTCACCGTATTCGATAGAGTCTCAGCGGGCGCCCAGCAAATAGCTCCACAGTCTTTCACCAGGATGACTTTATCTTCATAGACGTATAACCCCACCTGGGGTGTAAGGGGTAGAATGGCTCGTAGGTCGGATGACATGCTTGCTCTAAATGTCGAACGGTGAATGACACACACTCTGTCTCACCCCTGGTATTTATAGTGTCAGGTACAGACATGAGTCGTACTATTCTGTGAGAGGCTCCTGTGGAGAGAGTACTTCATCGACCACGGGCACTACTTGTTGCAAAGCCGTCCATAGATCGGGGTCCAGAGTAAAACCACCTCGCTTGAGACAGAGGAGTCGAGCAAAATAGGGACCGCGGAAAATGTAGACATCGTCACACAGGTGAATGCTATCCCGTCGAGGTCACCGCATAACACACGTTTCAAGGTAATCCAGCCTTCCGGGGATAAAGAGACACGCGCGGGTTCAGACGTACACCAACACCGACTATCGTCATCGATGAGCTCCACGCGTTGGGGGTATAACAATAGGGTACAGTCCGGTGTAAGAGTGCGCGTGGCTACAGAGTTGGCCTCAGGGTAGAGTACGTCGTGGACGTCGGTGATAATAGCTTTCAGCGCCTGCCATAATGCCGGCCGGAGTAGGATAGAGGTACCACCACACTGTTCTAACCGGGGAAAAAAAGAATCATCTCTACCACTTCGCAGGTAAACACCGACTCCCACGTGCATGAAATCGACTTCGGGCTCTTTTCCCTGTAACAACCGTGTCAATAGAGTCCAGCCTGGTAGGCTTAAACATAGCTTCACTTCTCGGGGATGTTCTTCGATGAGCTGCAGTTCATGATCATAGACGATGAGAATGACATCAGACGTGAGTTGGAAGAAGGCGAGCTCCGTTCCGTGCGCTGCCATAGTGGTGAATGACAAAACACCGTCCAGGCAAATGTGTATATATGGATTCTTGCTAATGACTCGTGAGTAAAAAAAAAAATATTTCATCGTAATAAAATTCGTATCGTACCCTGTTCTAGAAAATAATTAAATTCAGATTACAATGCAATTTTGTAGGCGCGCGCTCCAAGATAAATATACTTCAGAACATTTTGCGACGCTACATCTGCGTGTCATTTGTGCCTGCACTGTAACAATTAAGAATTCGCGCACAGGTGGGAGAGAAGGCAACATTGAAATCGTCTCCAAAATGCTTTACCGGCCTATTGGTTATTAGCAGACGACCCCTTTCAAGCCGATAGACATTCCATTCTCAGTGCCTGTGACGACCGCTAGATGGCGTGATCCACAGCGCACCAAAATGATTGGGAACTCTGCACGTTGGCCTTCTTGCAGTGAAACGAAGGCTATTTTTTCTATAATTTTTATAGTTTTCTCTGGATAAACCAGTTACAATTTTCAGGGTGATATTATAAGGCTGTGAGCAATATACTTGACGTATTTTTAGCCAGGAAAACCCATTTATTTGCAGTGTACCGGGTTTTCCACACTACCGTACTATAACGTTACGCGTGTAAAAATCGATAAGATTATGAAAAATAGCGGCTTAGTCTAGCGTTATCCTGCTAAATTTTTAAATACTACACTATGAGTTGCCTCAGTTCAACTTGAAATAAAATTTATACGTGCACTGACATTTATTGTAAAATGACAACCGTTTAAAATTGGAAAAGAAACACAAATATTTTGTTCAGCGTAAAAATATAGACCAAACCGATAGAGCGATTTCGCTGAGGTCCGCGCTATTTCTATATAAGCTAGCGCCCAGCTTGATGCGGGCCATTCCAAAACCTTTCACTGCCAGATGAACAACAAGAAGAAAATGAGCAGCAGCCACGGAATAGCGACAATGTCTACCACCACCACCAAGGCCTCCCGCCGGCGAAACAGAGCAATATCTCGACGCCAGAAGAAGGCGATGATGGACGCCGTTCAACAATTCTGGTTGTCCGAATTCACAGAATGGAGTGCCACACTGTACAAGAACCAAGACAGTGTATCGGACGGAGGAAGAGGAACAGCGGAGAATTTAAGAAGACTAATTAATGCATCAAGAACCGTCAGCGAGGAGGGGTGGTTGGAATTACTACAGACCACCATGCAGAGACACATGCACCCTGCTCTTCCTCCGCTGCTGGCCCCTCGGCCACAAGAAGAGCCAGCAGTCCAGCCGGACGATGAAAATATACCAACAGCGCCCGTGGATTTTCCCGTGGATTTTCCCCTCCAAGACCTCCCCAACATCATATTCGAAGAACAACAGGACAACCAACAACTACAGACAATAGCTGCCGCCAACTTCCTAGAGGGTATGCCCATTACGCCACAAGAAGAAGAAGAAGAAGAGGGTGTTCATAAATACACGTTGACACCCTATAGCTATTTCTCTGTGAGCAAGATGTGAGGGGAGTAGACAAGAAAACTCCCTCCTGAAGAAAACAGGGTGATCAAATTGAACTCTAACGGCCCTTATCAGGGCCAACCAATGCTATCGAAAGAGAGCTTCTAATAACTTGGCACAAATTTCAAAGCACAGGTCCCACATTACCCCTCTTTATTCTATTAGCAAACTGCAACACCAAAAAACAACCCCTGCCCGATATTAACGGTCCTTGTTAGGACCAATCTCTCTCTTACAAACACAGGTTTTTTTTCTTTTTTCTCTCTCTCTCTCAGTAATTAATATTACAGCCCGAATCATAACGGACTGAAATTTATTTGAACCAGCACAGGGCCTGGAGACTAGAAAAGAGGGGAAAGGGGGAGAAGGGGGAGGGGGAGGGGGCATGTTTTTGTCGTTGGCGACCCTGTGCGACATGTTACTAATTTTACAATTTTTTTCTCTCTCAGTAATTAATATTACAGCCCGAATCATAACGGACTGAAATTTATTTGAACCAGGGGGTGAGAGGAGAAGGGGGGAAAGGGGAGGAGGGGGACATTTGTCACTGTTGTTGTCGACCAGTAAAGGAATAAACATTACAGCCCGAATAATAACGGACTGAAATTTATTTGAACCAGCACAAAGGGGTTTGGGACTAGAAAGAAGAGTATATGTGTGTGTGGGAGTTGATGTTATTTTTTTTATTTTGTGCTTTTGATAGAAATTTTCTCTTTCGGAAAGATGGGGTGGCCCTAAAAAGGGCCGTTGGAAATATGTAAGCGATTACATCGTTGGGGGCTGTTGGAGTTGTCTTCTTCTCTCAGTACACACCGGGCATGTCAAGGCTATGAATTCACACACTAGGGGTTTGTAAGCGTCCGCACACACTGGTATTTGGGCATGTTTATGTATACAAGCCACACACAAGGCTTGATGCCCACAAGGGAAAATAGCGTATTTAGCAAAGTTGTTACAGCATTGCACGCAGTGTAAATAACAGGCTGCTTGGCGTTCTGTGTTGGATGCCAGTGTTGTTGTTGATATTGCGGAAACGTAGTGGATGACGTCTTGGTTTTGTTTTTGGCTATTGTTCTTGTATTCTCTCTTATTCTGTTTTTTCTGGCGTCTTTTCTGTTTTTTCTTGCCTCTTGCCTATTTCTATTGCTTCTGGCGTCTTTTCTACCGCTTCTGGCGTCTTTTTTACCGCTTCTGGCGTCTTGCCTGTTTCTTCTGACGTCTTTCCTGTTTTTTCTGGCGTCTTTCCTCTTTTTTGTTGAGTCTTTGCTTTTTTCGAATACTGTGGTTTTTAAGTCTTTTCCCTTCTCCTCATCTTCGCTTTCTCCTTCTGTTTCTGTGTCGGTTTGGGATTCGGTTTCGGTTTCTTCTTGTCCCGTTTCTTCTTGTTCTTCTTCTTGTCCCATTTCTCCTGCTTTTTCTTTAGCTGGGGAGCTTTGTTGTTGTTGTTGTTTCAACATAGTTTCTAACACGCGGTCTATGTCGTCAAAACGTTGGTATTCGACTGGGGTAAGATCCGATGTCGCTGCTGGCAAGTCACTAAGATGCGGTGTGGCTGCTAGGAGGTCTCTAAGAAGCGGTGTGGCTGCTGGAGGATGGTGCCGAGGTTGAGGTGTAAATAAGTCTTCCATTATAGCATCCAACCATGGCGCGTCATCTACCACATTAATGATGTTGTCGAACACTTGTACTTCATTATCATCATTTGTGATGAAGTGTGATATGTCAATATCCATGATTTCACCCAGGGGATGACTCCATCACTGTGCACGTCTAGTAGACACTGGTATAATTGTAAATACTGCGCGCTATTTATAGTGTAAGGCGCGGACGTCAGTGAAATCGCTCTATCTGTTTGGTCTATATTTTTACGCTGAACAGAATATTTGTGTTTCTTTTCCAATTTTAAACGGTTGTCATCTTACAATAAATGTCAGTGCACGTATAAATTTTATTTCAAGTTGAACTGAGGCAACTCATAGTGTAGTATTTAAAAATTTAGCAGGATAACGCTAGACTAAGCCGCTATTTTTCATAATCTTATCGATTTTTACACGCGTAACGTTATAGTACGGTAGTGTGGAAAACCCGGTACACTGGAAATAAATGGGTTTTCCTGGCTAAAAATACGTCAAGTATATTGCTCACAGCCTTATAATATCACCCTAAAAATTGTAACTGGTTTATCGAAAGAAAGAAAGAAAACTAGGAAATTTTTATCCTTGGGCAACGGTAACACAGCACTATACAGTGTGCAGGGAAAAATGTGAGTACAGCTATGGGGTGTCAAATGGAGAAAAAATTTCCTAGTTTTTTTTTCTTTTCGATAAACATGCTGCAGTGAACTCACATTTATTGCAAAAAAATGAGACCCCGTTTTAAAGTTGGAAAAATAAAACACAAAATTTTTTTAGCAGATACCACCATGTTGCACTCACTCACACCGGCCGCCATCTTAAACCCACCACCCACCCATCCACCACCACAGCCGCCATCTTAAACCCACCACCCACCCATCCACCACAGCCGCCATCTTAAACCCACCACCCACCCATCCACCACCATGTTGCACTCACTCACACCGGCCGCCATCTTAAACCCACCACCCACCCATCCACCACAGCCGCCATCTTAAACCCACCACCCACCCATCCACCACAGCCGCCTAGACTATAAATAACGCGTAGTATCTTGTCATTTATTCACAACTACAATCATGGGTACAAGACGAAGACTCTTCACCGATCCGAGAGACCCTAGAGAACACAGAGAGGTGATTACGACAGGAGATGAACATAACAATGGTGAAGTGGCAATAATTACAAGCTTTGAGCAGGTTATTGCCGACGAGACGATGATACGGCAAAGTGAAGAACAACTGCAAGAGCTGCGGAGGGAGGTAATGGAAGAATATGCGAGGTTGATAAGACAACGAAGTCAAGAACAAGACCAAGAAATCAGGAGGGTGGTGCTGGAAGAAGAAGAGGATCAGGATATAACTGATGCAGATATAAGTGATGAGGAAGAAGAACTCCCCTGGTTAAACAGTAACAGACCTCCAGCAAATACAACGGCTACTCAAACTCCGATTATAACCACGTCGGCTTGCGAAACAACAACAACAGCAACAACAACACCACTACCATCACCATGCTCTTGGGCCGAGGTAACCCGCCTGAACGAACAGATTAATAACATGAGAGAACACATGGATCAAATGGACGTTATTATTTTAAAACAAGAAGAAGCTCGACAGAAGGAACAAAGTAAATTAATCTGCAGTGTGTGTACAGCGGAAGAAAGCCTGTACGCCTTATTTCCGTGCGGGCATTTATGCCTATGTGAAAAATGCTGGGTGACGCTAACATGTATAGGGGGTGTGTGCCACTGCGCTGATACGGACGAACAGCATTTAAAGATCAAGTGTCCCGTGTGTAGGAAGCAGGTAGCCGGGGTAAAGAGAATTTACCGCTCCTAAAACAAGTGTCGTAACACTTTTACAAAAGGCTCTTTTCAGAGCCACCCCATCTTTCCGAAAGGGAAAACTTCTAACTGAAAAAGCACACAAAAAATTAACACCAGCTCCCTTCACCCTTTCCTCTATGAAAAATTTTTTTTTAAATTTTTTAAAAAAATTTAAAAAATTTTTTTTTTTAACATTACAGCCCGAATAATAACGGACTGAAATTATTGAAACCAACATTACAGCCCGAATGATAACGGACTGAAATTATTGAAACCAGCACAGGGGCTTGGGACTAGAAAAGAGGGTGGGGTGGGGTGGGGTGGGGAGGGGGTGAAATGTTTTTAAAAAATGAACACTAACAACCATTTTTTAATTTTCTTACTATTTTTTTATTAACACAAATAGAATGAACGTGTTCACCAGGGTATTGAATTTTAATACAATTATACGCTATGAAGGCGCTTCAATGCACAATCAACATAAAATGAACATAGTGTAGGAATACGTGAAGAGAGAGAAGCCGTATTTTCAGCTTGAGCAAGACTGGCAGATGATAATGTCTGAATGTTCCAATGCAATAAAAACTTGAAAATGCTCAATATTTATACAACAAGACAATAGAATGAACGTGTTCAACTCTGAGTATTGAATTTTAATACAATTAACAGTAAAAAAAACTGTGAATTTTTAATACAATTATACGCTCTCAAGCCACTTCAATGAACGTGTAGGAATACGGTAAATGTTTTTCAACATTACACTTGTTCAATAGTTCTGCAACAAGACTTGTTTGAACTCATCATCGTCTTTCCGCCCCTGGTGCACGTAGATGTAGGTAGTAATTTCTTCACGTGGAATTTTGGGAGGGCAGGCAGCTTCCACTCTCAGGGCAATTTGCGCCTCGGTCGCGGCCTGTAGTGCCTCAGTGATCAGTGCGTATGAGGGTACACTAGTGTCCACACACGTATGCTGGTTTATCGGGCTGTTATTTTCACAGCCTGCACATGCTTGGATACGCAAGTGTCGAATTTGAGGTCTGATGAGACCCAGGACTGAGTCGATGTACTTCTTATAAATATAGTGAGACACCTGGTAGGCCAGAGCTTGACGAATTGCAGCTGTGACACTCTGCAACTTCCGCCACGCCGTTAATTTCAAGGTGACACCCTGAGGACAAGGAACACGCTCTTGCGTATCTAACCTCATTTTCCATTTACGGATATGCACCAGGAGCTGGTCGTTGAAATAGGCACAGCTGACAAAGATGTCGTCACCCACATACAATTTCGCTTCGTCACTCCCCTGGTCGCGAATAACCGCATCGATGGCGTAATCAAGGGTCTCCAGTTTTTGCCAGGTGTCTAAGTTCATGGCAATATGCCTACCGGGTCTGTCGTTAAAGCCTGATGCGTTAAAATGCACTTCTTCGTCTTTCACACTCACAGTTAAATAGGCTGAGAGCTCCCAAATGTCCTTGTGGGCTGCCTGGTAGGCCTGTTGAATAATGTTATTGATATCCTGCACAGACATAGGAAGTTGCACCTCTTCTTCTTTCACAGGCTCAGACACTTGCTGGAGTACTGGCTCAGGTATTTCTAAAGGTGTTAGTCGGGGGCGTTTGGGTCGTGCAGCGCGTTTGGCAGGTACACCAGACGCTGGGTGCGTACGTTTGCTAACTGTACGCTCTTCGGTGGTATCCATGACTAAGATATCAGCATCTTGTATAACGTCGGCTTCAAGTACATCTGCTAGTTCTTCATTTCCCGTGATCTTCAACCCCGCCACGAAGGCTAGAAATGCATAGGGGGTAGAGCGCAGTACACCATCGATGAGGGCTGTGTTTTGTGCTGAAGTGGTTTTCTCAGCCATGATATCTTCCACACGCTGTTTCAGAAGTATGTTTTCCTCCATAAGGAAATCACATAATTCACCCACATGCTGCATCTCATCAATCAGACGAACACGGTACTTTCCAAGCCTCACTAAAAATGATGATGACGCCATGACTATGGGCTCAGGCTGATGAGCAACTGCTACGGTGTAAAAGTCTCCTGAAGTTGCACTCGTAAAATTAAAAAAAGTAAAAGGTTCTACACAGCTCATACAAAACAGGCAAGCAGGCTGGCTGGCTGGGTGGCTGGCTGGCTAGAGGTGAAGCAGGCAGGCAGGCGGGCAGGTAGGCAGGCAGGCAGGCTGGTGAGGTCAGGTCAGATAAGTCAGAGTGCTCCGCAGGGTAGTGCAATGAATACTCCCCTCCCCTAAAAATCACCTCCTTTTATACGTTTTTCTACAAGCCGCCATCTTAAACCCACCACCCACCCATCCACCACAGCCGCCATCTTAAACCCACCACCCACCCATCCACCCCAGCCGCCATCTTAAACCCACCACCCACCCATCCACCACAGCCGCCATCTTAAACCCACCACCCACCCATCCACCACAGCCGCCATCTTAAACCCACCACCCACCCATCCACCACAGCCGCCATCTTAAACCCACCACCCACCCATCCACCACAGCCGCCATCTTAAACCCACCACCCACCCATCCACCACAGCCGCCATCTTAAACCCACCACCCACCCATCCACCACAGCCGCCATCTTAAACCCACCACCCACCCATCCACCACAGCCGCCATCTTAAACCCACCACCCACCCATCCACCACAGCCGCCATCTTAAACCCACCACCCACCCATCCACCACAGCCGCCATCTTAAACCCACCACCCACCCATCCACCACACCCCATGTGACACAATACGCGCTTCTGATTGGCTGTCGCGTGACGTCACAGAGGTCATATGCAAATTTCTGAGGTCAAGGGCCATCGTTTTACGCTTTGTATACTACTGAGCTACTTGATGGTCTGTTTGTATGCCCCGAGTTAGACACCTGGGGACTTTTCAGTTAATTAACGGTCTGATTTTATGCTCCGGGTATTTGTTGCGAACGGGGATTTTCAGTAAATTGATGGTGTAGTTGTATGCCCTGGATATTTGTTAGGCACTGGCATTTTCAGTTAATTGATGGTCTGGTTGTATGGTACCAGTATTTGTTAGTCACCTGGGAGCGGGACGGGGAGGGGGAGGGGCAATTAATTGATGTTCTGATTGTATGTCCCGAGTATTTGTTAGGCACCTCGGTGGGGGGTGGGGGGTGGGGGGTTGAGTTAATGAATGGTCTTGTTATATTCACCGAATATTTGTAAGGCACCTAGGAGTTGGGGGGGGGGAGGGAGGGTTCAGTTAATTGATGGTCTGTTTTATGACCCCAGTATTTGTTAGGCACTGAAGTTTTCAGTTAATTGATCGTCTGTTTGCATGCCCAGAGTATATGTTAGGCACTGAAGATTTCAGTTAATTGATGGTCTGGTTGTATGCCCCGAGTATTTGTTAGACACCTGGGGGTGGGGGAGGGGGCAGTTAATTTATGTTCTGGCTGTCTGCTCCAATTATTTTTTAGGCACTGGGGTTTTCAGTTAATTGATGGGTTGGTTGTATGCCCCCAGTATTTGTTAGGCACATGGGTGTTTTTAGTTAATTTAAGTTCTAGTTGTATGTCCCCCGTTTGTGTTAGGCACCTGGGGGGATCAGTTTCTGGGATAACTGCTTTTGAGTGTAGAGCATTCATACAAAACTCAAATTGAGATTTTATATCAAGTTTTTCCTGATGTTCCCTGTTTTTCCGGTGATCCTATGCACCCAGCAGTCAGGTACCTGACTGTAATATGTCAGATAGAACTGTCGGATATTCCAAATTTCGATGACATCGCCAAGCCTGTGAATGTAAGTCAGCCAGACGAATATTAAAGGGGGTTATATATGTTGTTCTTGTAAAGCTAGTAACTTACTCCCAGAGTCTCCGTGTTCATAAAGATATGCCGGTCAAGTATGTTGCCTGAGGATAATAATAGAGTATCGATAGTAAAGATATAATTCTACTGTTTACAGGATCTGTAGTCCCGTCAACCTCGGGTGGACCACAACCTGTGTCCATGGATTCATACCAGGTTAACGTGAGTGGCTCGGAAGGAGTACACGTGGGGCCGGTCATACAACATCACTATCACCAACACGGGATCAGTACAGACCATCCAACGGTGACAACGGCATCCCAAGGAGGTATTGTTAATACAGAATCACATTCCAACATCTAGCGAGTCCAAGATTTAGGTGGCTCATTACAGTTCCCTTAAAATTCCATTCATTTCATTTTAAATCTCGCGATTTCTTTTCTTAACCTTCCAATACAGAACATAAAATTACACGAGGGAGAGAGTTAATGTTTATCGTCCATTTCTGCAATATTTCAGCTATATAGCTACCATAAAATTATATTAAGAATAGTACGTTGCAAGGGTACTTCTTCAACATTTGTCTAATTGTGAGATAAACATTCATGCATCCAAATTGAAGAATTGTACTTTTAAAGCTGAAAAATGACCTAAATTACGAAAACAAATATCGGGTGTCGGGTCACTTCTTACTCATGTTACATCACAGCACGTCCAGGAAAATTGCATCACCTAAAAAGATTATACTTTATCAAATAAATTCTTTTTTTCCTTTTCAAATATATGGAAAAAGGTTAAATAGTACAATATATTTACAATATATGCAAAAATGAGGTATCATGTCAAATTGAATTTTTCGTAGACCAGTATCTGTAGCACCCCCCCCCCCCTCATTATTTTCCTGTTATGGAAGTAACAGGAACATGGTACTATGACATTCCGAGATTTCAACCAAATCTTCACAGTAGATCTTAATAAATAGCGAAAATAAAAGTATGGTAGACGATTTTGAAGTCATTTGACGGTTTGTTCAAGCTATTGCAATCCTTTCTCATTTTGTTAAATTAGTATGTCGTCTAAAATGGGATCATTATATATCAAACCATACCTTATCAAATTATTAGATATGTTCACCAACATCTGTATTCACTAATGTCACAAATGTTAAGTTGTTTTTCATATTGAGTAGTCTCGAAGAATGTCACTATATACATCTGCAAAAATATGCTAAAAGACTTCTACTCCTTAAAGGGGCTTGTTCGATTTCGAGGTGCACCGCTGTCAACAATGTTTGACGGTTAGATCTGTTAGCGGGCATATTGAGGGCATTGGAAAATACCTGTTGCCAGCTACATGTAAACTCTCTCTTATTACGATACTGACAACTGATAAATTATCCAGATTTCATCCTCCTCCCCTTAATCCTATCAGCCCTGTGCTTTTTGGGACCTATCCTGGCCATGGGAGGAATGACCCCCCATAATGATTTTTCTTACACCTTGAGCTAGTGGGATGATATATTCCACAACATACCATTGGGTCAAGCTCAAACAGAAATTGTAAGAAAATCCCAGATTGCCGCTTTGATGCACGTCACAGTGACGCCAATTTCAGAAACGGTATTTTTTGGTCGATTTTTCGGTCAGATTTTCCGATTTTTTTATTCATCCAATTTCTCCGCAAAAAAATGCATGATGAATTAGTAAATATTAATGTCGTGTGAAATTAAATGGTTTTTGAAGAAATATGACCAAAACAAATCACTTTTCTGGTATCACACGTGGTCGCCATCTTGAATTTATCCATGATGCTCTGCTCGTGGGGTCATGCAAATAGGCTCGAAATGACCCCAATATGATAAACTATAAAGTCACGGAGTCTCAGCTCTCCATTATTTGTGGTTGCGGAGATAGCGCAGAAAGTTTGGTAGTGGGGGGGGCGACATTTTACCCCCACCCCACCTCCCCCCTCCAGGCCAACCACCGTGGATGATGTTAAATCTGAGGAGTAAATGTGCCAATCATTGGCGCAGACGTGCTATTTATGTCTGTTCTAAGCAGATATAGCATTTACCTTGTGCGTAATGACATCTGGGCAGAGGAATTAAAAACGTCCGCAAAATGGTAAATTTTACATATATTCATTTCAAGGTATACTGGTTAGATAAAACACATAAACTGGGGGTCATCATACATTAACAGGTCGACAACGAATCAATGACTTACTGAGGGTATATCATCATGAAGTGGATGACAGACGATGAAGTAAAATAGTCGTGGAATTACCTCTCCGCCCAGATTACATAATTCCAGGAGTTAATCAAACTAGTATTACGTGGATGTTCTTCGGAAAAATACGCCATACAGTCAATGCAGATATACATTTTATGTGTGCACTTACAACTGATATACTCTTTCCTCATCGGTAATAACACATTTGAAATGGAAAACAACTTTTTCGTTAACGTTATTGCAATATTTTCTTAATAATGGATTATGGGGAGGAGTCCGTCTGCAAAACTGTTAAAATTATCCCAAATTATACCAAAGGTCCAGAAATTGTCAAAACTAGCCATAAACTCAGTAATTCTGACCAATACCTCAAGAATTTGGCTGCACGGATATATTTATGTCTGATATATTTATGCTCAAATACTGGTGTGGGTGTTAATAATTTTGGGATTTTGACATCGTCTCTCTCTATTGTCTCGAAAACACAAATATAGTGATTTTCAACAATCTCCCGATTTTTGGGTCAGAACGACCTTGACCTATTTCTTTGTATGTGACTCATCGACTCTCCCTAATGCACCAACCAACAGGGCAAAAATATAGATTTTTAACAATTTCCTAATTTTGGGGTAACAGTGGCTCCGACCTTTGACCTAAACTTTGTTAGGTGACATATCGTCTCCCCATAATGTGATTTTCCATGACATCCTGATTTCACAGTGACCTTGGCCATTGAGCTTGACCTAAATTTTGGTACATGGCACATCGTCTCTCC
This sequence comes from Hanleya hanleyi, assembly GCA_036873755.1. NCBI lineage: Eukaryota > Metazoa > Mollusca > Polyplacophora > Lepidopleurida > Hanleyidae > Hanleya > Hanleya hanleyi. The sequence continues at coordinate 19,756 of JAVTVY010005783.1, forward strand.
TTAATATAGCTACAGACATACAAGAATCACAATTTCTAGACTTTGGGGTCACAGTGACCTTGACCTTCGAACTTGACCTGGATTTTGGTAGCTGACATATCTCCCGGTAATATGTCTACGGACAAAAAAAAATCGCGATTTTTGGCGATTTCCAGATTTTGATTTCCACACAAAAGCCTAAACTTAGATACATGACGCATAATCTCCCCTTAATATATCTATGGATACAAACAAATGCCGATTTTCTACAATTTCCAGAAGTTGAGGTCACAGTGACCTTGACTTTTGACCTTGACGTACTTTTGGTACGTGACATATCTTGTTTGTACTGACACAAAAAAGTGAGCTAATTATTCAGGATTTTCTACAATTTTTGGACTTTGAGGTCACAACTACCTTGACCTTTGACCTTGACCTAAAGTTTGGCACTTGACATATCTCTTATTACTCTGATTACTTTGACGTTGACTTTCACCGTGAAAGTTTGGTACATGACATACCGTGACTCCTCAACGTATCTATGGACGCACAAAATCATGACTTTTAACAATTTCCTGATTTGGGGTCACAGTACTAGTGACCTTGGACTTTGACCTGAACTTGGTACATGACACATTGTGTCCCCCTAATGTATCTATTGGCACTAAAAGGTGATTTTTATTCAGTTCCTGATTTTGGGGTCACTATGACCTTTGACCCTGCCTTACCTGTCTGTAAATGATCACACTCACAAAAGTGCGCAATTTTCAAAATTTTCCTGAATTTTCAGCCAGTCACCTTTGACCTGGACCTCCGTTTTGACATACGACACATCTTCATCCCCAGGGTACCAACTCACCACAAACTGGAACTGTGGACAGAAAACTGTCAACGATCAATGATTGTTTTTATGTGTAAGCCATAGTCACCTTTGACTCATCGTCCGCCTCTAGGATATCCACTCACATATTTCAGCAAAGTTCTCATCAATCAGACTACCACATACCACGTTATAGGTCATGCTCACTGAGGTTAAACTGTTAATGTATTTGTATAGCCTATAACGAATATGTAATCATACTTACCTGGGCTGTTAGATGTTATGTTCGTTATATTTGCTCTAAATTATATCATGTAACATATACATGCATTTGTGTATTCTAATTCGTTCACTCACTTGGTCAATTTTGACAGAATCTGGGCAATGAGTGCCAAATTTTATATCTTTGTAACCTTATATTCTGTCAATATGTTAGAATCATGAAGCGTACCAAACACTGGGTACACCTTTACCTTTGCCGTGCCCTTTGTTGAAGAACACTCAATTTATGTCAACAAGCAATTGGTGCAAAATTGAGAGTTTAACCCAGTAGTGAATCAGATAAGATAGGGCGCTCCAACTAATTTTTAGCTCATCTGGGCCGAAGGCCCGATGGGCTTTTGTCATGGCCGGACTGTCCGTCGTCCGTCGTGCGTCGTGCGTCGTCCGTTGTGCGTAAACATCTTCTTCTCTGAAACCGCTTGGCCGATTAAGCTGAAACTTGGCATGCATGTTCCCCCCAGTGAGTACACCAGAATTTGTTCATGCCGTGTCGATACGATTTTAAATATGGCCGCCATGGCGGCCATCTTGAATTTGCCATTGAAACATTGTTATCGCGATTTCTCAGGAACTGCTGCATCAGGCGGCCATCTTGGATTTCCAGATGAAACATTGTTATCGTGATTTCTCAGGAACTACTGCATGGATCTTTCTCAATTTTGGTAGATGTGCAGGATACCATATATGGTCTGATTGAAAAATCCAATATGGCCACCAGGTGGCCATCTTGGATTTCCCCATGAAATTTTGCTATCGTGAATTCTTAGGATATTACTGCATGGATGTTGATACACAGATTCCCCTTGTGGTCCAGTTGTGCAAGATACCTTTTTTTGGTTCATTTCGAAAATCCAATATTGCCGCATCTTGAATTTCCCATGAAACTTTATCATAAAATCTCAGGAAATAACTGCATGGATCATGGATTGTTCAGGGGGACAACACAAGTTAGAAACTCATCTATTGCAGTTCTTTAGTAAAAATTTCTCACAGCTACTTTCTCCAGTTACAGACAGATGATCTACAGTGCCGTGGCACTATCTTTTACATCTTCGCAGACAGATGGGGTATGTCTTGGTTAGGCCATACCTCACCAGAAATGTCCTGTTACATCTCATTGCCATCGTAACAACCCAGTCGCACATATTTCGTACTCGACATGTCTCCCCCTGGTGCATATACCCACAAAATATTGGAATCGTAGCTAAGGTTAAAAACTGTCCAATGTACTGTTCGGACACGAAGTGGACAGACGGACGAACGACTGCAATCACATAATAAAAATTGGTTCTGGTTATTGCTTATACAGCTTACTGACAATCACACATTATATTTTGGTATAATTGCCTTTATTCCGTAACCTTCAATTACAATCATGAATTTGCAGCTTGACCTCCTGTGAAATCGACTATGTTGCCATTTTGTTCAGGGGAGACAACGCAAGTTAGAAACTCATCTATTGCAGTTCTTCAGTAAAAATTTCTTGCAGCCACTTTCTCCAGTTATAGCCAGATGAGCGCTACAGTGCCGTGGCACTATCTTTACAAGGTTTCTGTACCATGACCACATGCCTATGTCATATCCTTGAAATATAATGGTAGGGATAGCCAGCGATGGATTAAGTACGTACACACATGCTGAGAATACTCCATTGCCAATTCTGGCTGAAGTTCAAGTATGTGTTCAGTGTAAGGTCAGTTAGCCTAATGAATATTGAATATATGGTAGTTAACATGCAACAGGCAAAATTTGACCACGTGACCCCAAAAATAGGTTAATCTGACTTTGCTATAGACTTTTGCTCTACGACTACATGCATTTGTTATGCCAATTTGGTGCTCTCGGGCAGTCATTTTTCAGATAATTAAATGGTGGCAAATTCCCATAAACTGGCCTGGTGACTCCAATAAACTGGGTCGATTTCACTGATTTTCGATAGGCTTCATGTGTGAGTAAGTTTTGTTTACTAAGGCATACTCATTCTTGAGATATGATGGTAATGGAGAAAAAGATGGATGAACGGACAGACATATATACATGATAACAATACCCCAAGAACAATTTTTGCCGTAGTCCATGACCTGATGTGTGTTTGAGACGAAGTATTAAGTTTTGTCCAAATTATGGGAAATGAGTTTTTGGTTTAGCAAAATGTACATGTACATAGAAAGTTTGCTGCTTAGGAAGATTATGAACCTTGGTACACATGATTCTTATAATTGGAGGATGCACCTGTGTTTATTTATGAGATGAAATATTAATTTGTGTCCAAATTATGAGGTTTTGGATTGAGTAATTTGCCAATTGTAAGGTCTTTTGTTAGACAAAAATGTACTGAAAAGTTGTCTGAATTTGTCAGGTTTTATTGGATGATTATGAAACTTGGTACACATATCTCATATGATAAGATGATGTCCCTGTCCAGTTTAGGAGTTGAAATATTAATTTTTGTTCAACTTCTGAGGGATTCCTCTAAGTAATCTGCCAATGATACTACATTCATGTACACCTGTACATGAAGAGTTTGCTGAAGCTGTCAGCTTTCATTGGATGGGTTTGTCACTTGATACTCAAGATCAATGCGATTCGAGCATGTGTATGTGCTATTTAAGAAATATGCCATTAAATATGATTTTTTCCTCAGTTCAGACTTTGTACGTTTCCATTGATAAGGCTTTTGCTGAGCAAAAATTTACATGTAGATCTGTACATGGAAAGTTTGCTGAAGCTTTTGTGGGATGATTATGAAACTTGGTGGACATGTTTCATGTATTCCTAGGTCAGACCTACCCAGCAATAATCCCACACAGGTTTGACCTATCAAGCACTAATGCCAAATGGCACTGGCCTGTTCAGCAGTAATACCACACGAGACTTACCTATCCAGCGATAATCCTACACGAGATTGACCTATCTGACAGTTATCCCACAGGGGACTGTTGTTTTTGTTTTTTCCGGGCATCATTGTCTGACCAGATCATCTATTCCAGACGTTATTGTCTGTACCGGAAGTCGGACGTTATTGTCTGTACCACATAATCTGTCAGTAGATGTTTTTGTCTGTACCAGATCATCCATGTCAGACATTGTCTATACCAGATCATCTATTCCAGACATTATTGTCTGCAAGACCCCCTATTCCAGACATTATTGTCTGTACCAATAACTCGAGAACTATTTAACCGATTGACTTCAATCTTGGAGAGTATATTGACATTGGTGAGAGGATGGTCGGAATTACTTTTCAGTTACCATGGTTACCTGTGTAATCCAAGATGGCCAAGTTCCGATATGAAATTCTCCCGTCGCGTTATTTATTTTTCATATTTCTTTCTCCCGATTTCGTTCTTCTAAGACAACAGTTTACATCCAGAAAATCAAGACAGACAGAGATATATGTATGTTTTTTATTATGTTACATGCATGGTACATTTGGAAATATCAATTTTAGACAATGGTACCTCACCGTACTCGCGTAGGCGGACAAGTTCTGGGCCCCGTGAGCGGTCGCCCATTTACACGGGGGCCTCGATCGTGGCCGACCGCAGCGAACCAGTTAAGAAATATGACATGAAATATGAAAGTTTCTCCAAATTATCGCAGTTTAGATTTTCTGTGTTTCCACTGATGAGGTTTTTGTTAGGCAATAAATTACATGTCCCATGTACATGGAAAATTTGCTTCACATATGTTTTCAATACTGCTGCAGCTTCAGCAGGAGACACCACAAGGCGAGATGTTGGAATTCAGAACGCTTGTTAATACCTCCAAGGCTGAGAGGTTCTACGTGCTTTGCACGGTTCATGTTGATACATGTTGGCTTTTGCTGTCAGATACGTAATTGAAGCAAGTTTGGCGCACCTAGGTATATTCAGCCTTGAAATATGGTAGTAATAGTCGATTTATGATAAATTGACACAATTTGACCTAGTGACCTGGGAAAATATGGGTCAATCTCGTTGATTTTCAATAGGTTTCTGCACTGTGACCATAAACATGTGTGATATAAGTTTGGTATTCCTAGGAATAGTCGTTGTTAAGATATGCTGGTAACGAGAAATCGGACACGGACGGACTTACTCACAAACGATTTGACGGAATCAGATTTGTTTGATCTATAACATAGCCGCAAATTCTCACGTTAACGATAGGCGCTGGAAAAGGCTCGATAGATGGCATAGTGAATCCGCCAAAGATGGTTATCATGGTTATGTAGAGGATAGCTTCTGAAATCAACCCCGTGTGTCTATAATGTTGCGGCTTTAAGCACACCTCGCCCGTTCTTTAACATTTTTTTTCTAGGCAGGACTCGCTGGCTCTTTCTTCCATATAATGTGTTAAGTGATGTTTTTAATGTGTGGCAAAGCTGAGACATATAATTTCCCGCAGTTCGGAGTATAGCGGGAAATTGTTAATCAGATGTTAGTATTGTGATATCACGTCTGCATGGTCAGGAAGTGATACACGTGGTGATTATTAGAGTTTTCGTTTCCAGTCAGCACACCTATCTGATCGGTCACGTTTCATCTTCTGTGAAATATATATACATATAATCATGATGAAGAATGAATAGAACGAGGCGTGTGAGAGTGAGGATCGACACTCCTTTAGACTCCGTGTGACAGGTGCCACCAATTAGAGATTTCCATATAGTGTTGTTGTTTTTCTGAGGCGGTCTGGTGGGTTGTGAGTGAATAGAATTTAACCCTATGTATGGAGGGAGGAGGGATGGTCCCCTACCACACTTTTTGCGCTGTCTCCGGAATGACAAAAAAATGAAGTGGGCCATGTGGGGTGTTATTTTGTAGATCTCGCGGTGTAGACCACGATTTGATGAATGTTCACGCGTCATCTGTGACGTCATCAGAAAGTGGGCATTTTGGAGTGAAGGAAGGTTTTTGCAGAATGTGTCGTGTGGGGTGTCATCTTGTAGCCCTCGGGGCGTAGACCACGACTTGAGGCATGTTCACGTCATCTGTGACGCCATTGGTGACGTCATCAGTACGAGTAGTAGCGAAAGTGGGCATTTTGGGGGAGTGAAGAAAGGTATTTGGGCTAGAGATGGACCATCCTTGGTCGGAATGCGTCGTGTGGGGTACCAAAGTAGAGCTCTCGGTGTGCGGACCGCGATTGGAGGGTTGCCCACGTCATCTGTAACGCCACAGTGACGTCATCAGTAGGAGTAAAAGCGAAACCGGGAGCTTCGGAGGTGCAATGGAGGGCGTTTGGAGTATATAACGGCCTTTTTTCCATCCAGCTACCTGGTAGAGTTACCTGTGCGTGTGAGTGTATGTGCACGTGTGTGTGAGTAATTGAGTGAGTGCGTGTGAATGAGGCATGCACAACGCCCATGAAGGGTTCTCAACGCCCGACTTAACGCATGGACACACTAACGACAGTGAGTGAGTGGGTGAATGGAATCGGACTGGACTAATGTATCGTCCGTTTTCATCATTTTGCGCATGCGCAGTCGGGCCGTAATATAGAAAACAGGCAATCTGCGGATTCTTGGAGGTCTGTTGAGTGATTTAGGGACCATACTTGGTCCAAATGGACCGTGTGTGGAGTATCATTGTGAAGCTCTCGCCGGTCAGACGGGCGTGTTTTTAGTGAAAGTTGCACCAATCTGCACATGCGCAGTTGTGGCGTAGTATGTAAAGTGGTCATTTTGGGGATGCGTGGGGGTCTGTTGAGTGATTGAGGGACCATTCTTGGTCCGAATGCATCATGTGAGGTGTCATCGTGTTGCCTTCAGGGTGTAGACCATGACTTGGGGGTGTCCCTGTCATCTGTGACGTCATTGGTCACGTCATCGATGACCTCATGAGTACGAGGAGTAGCGAAAGCGGGCATTTTGGGGAAGTGAAGGAAGGTATTTGAGGTAGAGAGGGACCATCCTTGTCCATCATGGCTCTGCAACAGTAGGAATGGGGGTGTGGGGTCCAGAGGAACGCGTTACATAGACGATGTCACTCATCCAAATACCTTCCTTACTGATGACGTTAAGACGTGACCAATGACGTCACAGATGGGAGGGTCACCCCTCAAGTCACGGATTACACCCCGGAGGCTAAAAGTGGGCACCTCACACGACGCATTCGGACCAAGAATGGCCCCTCAATCTCTTAACAAACCTCCCACGCACCCCCAAAATGACCACTTTACTTACTACACCCCAACTGTGCATGCGCAGATTGGTGCTACTTCCAATAAAAACACGCCAGTCTGACCCACGAGAGCTTCACGCTAATATCCCACACGGTCCATTTGGACCAGGGATGGCCCCTCAATCACTGAAACAGACCTCCACAAATCCGCAAATTGCCTGCTTTCTATATTACGGCCCGACTGCGCATGCACAAAATGATGAAAACGGACGATGCATTAGTCCAGTCGGATCCCATTCACCCACTCACTCACTCATTCGCTCACCGTCGTTAGTGCATCCATGTGCTATGACGGGCATTGGGGCCTACACACACGCTCGCATACACTCACAGTCACAGGTAACTACCAGGTAGCTGGATGGAAAAAAGGCTGTTATCTACTTCAAACGCACTCCATTGCACCCACGAAAATCTCGCTTTCGCTACTAATCCTACTGATGATGTCACCACTGACGTCACAGATGACGAAGCTCTACTTTGACACCCCACACAACGCATTCCGACCAAGGATAGTCCATCTCAAAGCAAATTACCTTCCTTCACTCCCCAGAAATGCCCACTTTCTTTACTGCTCGTAATGATGTCACCAATGACTTCACAGTTGACATGAACAAACCGTAAACCGGGGTCTACACCCCGAGAGCTACAAGATGACACCCCACACGACGCATTCGGACCAAGAATGGTCCCTCTCTACCCCAAACACCTTCCTTCACACACCCAAAATGCCCACTTTCTCTACTACTCATGCTGATGACGTCACCGATGACGTCACAGTTGACGTGAACATCCCTCAAATCGGGGTCTACACTCCAAGAGCTACAAAATAACACCCCACACGGCCCACTTGGACCACGGATGATCCATCTCTATCCCAAATACCTTCTTTCACACCCCCAAAATGCCCGCTTTCGCTGCTACTCGTACTGATGACGTCACCGATTACGTCACCGACGACATGGACATCCCACAAAACGGGGTGTACATCACGAGAGCTACAAAATGGCACCCGACTCGGTCCACTTGGACCAAGGATGGTCCCTCGCCACCCGAAACACCTTCCTTCACACTCCCCAAACGTCCAATTTGGCTACTACTCCTACTGATGGCGTCACGAATGACGTCACGGACGACATGGACAACTCTCAAGTCGTGGTCTACACCCTAAGGGCTACAAGATGACACCCCACAGGACGCAGTCGGACCAAGACCCAATCGGACCAAAAAGGGTCTACCTCGACCTCAAAACGTCCACCCCAGCGCTGTTTACCCACTACTCATGCGCACGAAAAATTTCTCCGCTTAGCTTCCAGACCCTTCCCATCGTGTTCTACAGCTCGAGACGAAGAAAATAAGATCCCAAACCTATTGTAAAATCCAAAAAAAGGTGACCACCCCCATACCCCATACAGGCATTCCCCGTTTTGATGCAAATGTTCGAATCAGGAATTTTGTGCCACAGAGGGTTCGTCCAGTCAGAGTTGTCTTCCTTTCCAGTCGTGTTTGTTTCAGTGTGCAAATTGGACAAAAAACACTCGACCCTGGGGTCGCACGGATGTCATAATAGCATGGTACAACATATATAGATTATGTTTATTACTATAAGTCTTCCTTCCCATGGATTCAGGTATTCTTTCGTACCAATACGGTTTTGGGGAACCTGTATGGAGACAGTGAGGGTTCCCCACTGGCCATTTGACATGGGCAAATAGATGACAATATTGTCGGGGACCATGTGCAGTCCATGGATGCTTCGAAAGGGTGGATAAAGGCTATATACTGTCCCGAAGAGGGCCGGACCCTCATTGCGCTGGTGGAAAAACTGGAAATAGGGGGACTACTTTCTCTCCGTGGAAGGTTCTTCCCGCGACCGCATCACCGTGGAAGAATACATGTCTCTTAAGGTTACTTCCGGTCACGTGACCGGAACTATAGCGGCCTTATCCTCTAGACTGGTGGCGCCATCTGTCTGAAGTAGGTCAATGGGATTCCAGATACGCATTATATACTACTTACATGTAATATGTACAAGTAACTCAGACGGGACTGCAGATCTATATTAATATATTCTGTCAGCCAAGAGGGTGAACCTTGCGCTAGAGGTCCCACACTCGGTTTTCTAGACTAGTGATTTGGCATCTACGGACCATGCAGATAACGAAACCGACGCGCGACCGATTATTTAGCCCTCTTAAAACTTTTAGTAAAACATTTTGTTTTCATGGCAACTACTGTACAAATAACTGGAATGGTAATTATTTTATCAATAACTGAATAATTTCATTATCCTTGAACCTAGGAAGATCATTAAACTTACCACAATATAGCTCTGAAACATTCTCCACACGATACTAAAAAAATATTCGCTCTGGTGGCGTCATGATGAAATTGTCCAAGAAATGCAATTTGGTCGATTATTTTTGACATACATGTATTGAACATTTTGTATATTGTGGTCCATTTCTTTCTATTGTTGAATTAGAGTACATGCAGGTCCAACAACATTGACATACACATAAACCAAGCTCAAGTATTTTATTTAGGCAAAACTAATTATTCTATATTTTATTTGATTTTTTTCGAGAGAAATATCGGAAAAATGAAAATTTCGAAAAATCGACGGCAAAAAGGCCGAAAAATGACTTCCGAGAAGATTATGTCACTGTGACGTCATCATGGCGGACATCTTGAATTTTTTATATTTTCCGGTAGAGCTTGAGCCCAATATACTGTGTGGTAAGTTTCAGCGCTCTAGCCTTAGTGGCAGAGAAAATATAGGGGGGTGGGGGAGGGGGGCACGAAAACACCTCGTAGCTGAGAATCATTTGCCAATTCAAGATGGCGACCATGTGGTTATGAAAATAAATGGTGTCTTGGTCATATTTTCTTCTATATATTTGACTTTCTAGCGTTAAAATTTCATAAAATATATATATTTGTTTTTCATCTTACATAATTCTTTTCCAGTATATTCCACAGTTTATTGCACATATAACAAATTTGAAGAACAGGTCCAAATAATCAGCTAAGAATTGAATTTTTCTGGGAAAGGACGTCACTGTGACATCACAGTTGTTTTGTCCTGTGGTTGCCATAGTTTACAAGTGTTTTAATCAAGATGCTCAAGACTGCCAGCTGGGCACCCTTCATCTTCTACATCTACATATTATGTAGATATGAAATCAGCAAAAAAGATCTGGGATCTTCACTGCAAGGTTTATTGAAAAATCCTCAATTGACACTGCCGGGAGTGCTGTGGGGGAGGGTGTGTGTGTGGGGGATATAACACAGCATGACATTATTTTTGACAACATTTCTATAATACTTGATAGAAAAAAAAGAAAGGTTTTTAAACATGTTTATATTCCAATATTGCAGAAATCAGTTTTGTAGAAATATTACATCAGCAAAGCCTATATTGTGAAGTTTCCAATAACTGAATTGTTCCTTTCGAGATATTCAAACTTGTCCCAGGATGTAAGCAAAAATGCTTCAATGTGTTAACTGAGCCCAACACTCTAATGGGACGTTCTTGCATTGATGCCATAATAATCACACCCTGCATACCAAACGGCTGCTTCAACTTCCGCCGGAGGGTCAACTTCCGCCGGAGGGAAGATCGTGCAAAATGGTAGGACAACTTGTTAGTTTTTACGTTGATATGTCAGAACCATACTCTATCAACAATATCAAATTGTTTCAATCGTTAGATGGTACGTTTATTTAACTAGCTGACGTGTTTTTGAGAACGGGATAATTCTAAATAGACAATTACATCCATTAGAAGCCGAATCTAGAAACCTTTCTTGGAAAAACTACATCAAATATGCATTTTATCTAATTAATCAAGAATATACCTACGATCGTTATGTAAAACGAGGTTGCCTTTTAATGGCAAGATGATATTTATATGTGAAAAGGAAGAATTTTGATGATTTTAAGACGCATGAATATGACCTGTGTGGAAGTGGTGATACAACATACGGCGGAGTGAGATCTGACTACCGCCGGAGTCAATAATAATATGATACAATTACCACCGGAGTACCACTGTCTCTTCTTGGCCGAGCTAAATGAATGTACCGTCCTCACTCAATACTGAATCCATCGAACGAATGAAAAAGATACTATTTTAAAGCGAAATCCACTGAGTTAAACACACCATTTACACTGCGGAAAATATTGTGTTGTTTTAACACAATTTTGTGCTAAAATGGCTACAACACAAAATGTTTTGTGTTGAAATCAACATGGTTTTGTGTTTAACTTAATATATCAACACAAAATTGTGTTGAGTTCAATACAAATTAGTGTTCATTCTTACACAATTTGTGTTATTTTCAACATCATTTTGGTGCTAAAATGGCTTCAACACAATTTTTTTTCGCAGTGTATGGTCTGAGATCTAAATCTGGCTTGAATCACAATCTTTAGGCCCAATAAAAGGACGTTCCTCACCCTAAGAAATCATCATCAGAATTTCACCAAATTTTGCACGGATGTACCTTGGAAATACACAAATTCATTTCAAGAAAAAAATTACTAAGTCATCGAACTCACTTTCAAGCTCATGACGCCACCTATGGGGCGTTTTTGTTTAATTTGTTAAAAAAAAATGATGAAATTTAAATTGTACGATTTTGCTCCAAAAATTGTCACACACCACCGAATATCAATGTGCGCTGCTCATGTTCACGTGGTCTTTGTCTTTCAGACTGGACCATTTCCATCTGAATTCAATGATAATTTGCTCATGGAATTGTCTGACTGTTAAAACCTATAGCTAATTATTCCCATCCAATAATGGGGTCACCGAACTCGTTTGACTTCTAACATCGTTTGACGCAGATTTCCTCTAAAAGTGGCCGGAAATCAATTGACGTTGCTATGGCGTGTGCTGTTATCAGCGTGATCGAAGGGAGACTACCTAATGCAACGTCATTTGGCATTTGCGCTATAAATACATGCGCGACGTTGTGCGCATCAGCAAAGGTGGGGAACGTCTTTAAACTAAATCCACGGAGTTAAACACACAACTCCTCGTCATTTATGGTCTGAGGCCTAAATCTCGCTTGAATCACAATAGTTGGGCCCTATCATCGCCTGGATCCGTTCTAAACATAAGGCCTACCAAAGAAAGCCAGTCATAAATCAATGAGACTCACACACGCTATACGCTGACCATATGTTGACGTCAGTCCGCTGTCCAGCATATTCACTTTCGTCCAATCAGACACAACCGTAGGTGTTCAGCCGACCGTGACTCCGCCAAAAAGCTGAATTTCGCTCTCTTTCAAAAGTGTTTTGACGTAAATTCTCATATTTACCGGTCAAGATGGCGGAACGTGAGGACTGACTTTAACAACTCCTCCAAATGTTTTAACTTTTACAAGATTTTATAATGATTGGACTGTTTACCAGCTTTTAAAACCATACCACCTTTATCAACATATTGTGAACTGCCTCCACGCCATAACAACAGCCGTCCAGAATGCCGACAAAAACGAAATTCAACTTCTACGCAGTGACCAAAGGGCCCGTTTGTGGGATATTCACAAGCTGGGACCACTGCAAAGCGAAGGTGGTCGGCGTGAAACATAGTCTATACAAAGGCTACCTAACATATCAACCTGCTAAAAAGGCCATGCTGGGGGCTGGCCACGCTGACTTCATGGTCTATGATCAAGATGGTGTCGGAATCCTGGACCATAAAGATTGGGAATCAAGGACGAGCAAAGATGGCGGCGGACAAAGAACCTCGTCCATGTCGTCTGCACGGAAAAAAATGGCCGACATTAACAGTGATAAAAACAAATCCACAGATAAAGGAGGGAAAGAGGCGAACCAATATAATAACACAAACAATGAACGAAAAGCAACTGAATCTCCAACAGAACAGGTAACACTTTCTAGCTGCTCTCAATGTACATTGTCTGATAATGACAAAATGTTGCAATGTGATATGTGTGACAAATGGGTACATTACCCCTGCTCAAAACTACCCGTTTACGAACTCTCAAAATATACTGCAACTAAAGATCGCGAATATCAATGTGAACAGTGTTCCCCTCATGATATCGAACTCATCGATGTGCGAAAACACACAGGGTCAGAGGACAATCTATCAACCAACAATAGTAAATCTCCTACATGTACTACACAGGTAGGACTACCAATAACCGATGAACTCGTTTCAATTAAGGATGCTATCAAAATCCTCGCTGAGAGTTGCAAAAGCATTGCAGAGACTGTTCACAAGTCTTCACTCGCTCAAGTCAAACTAGAACACGATTTATCAGTGATGAAGGAAGATCTTCCTAAACTAGTAAATCATAACTCCCTGCTGTTGCAGTCATGCATTGAAGACATGTGTAAAAAGCTACCCACCCCAATTAGTGAACTGTCGATCAAGTGTAATCTTTCAGAAGAAAACTTTGACCGCAGGCTACTGGAGCATTCCAATGCCACAGGTGAATTAAACACACAGATCAAATCCTTGTGTAGTACTGTTGAACAGCTCAAGGCAAATCTTGAGAACAACAAGCTCGAAACCTCGACTCTGTGTGCCGAAGTGAGGTGCTTGATCAACCCAAAACAAGACGAAACCAACAATCACCCATTCATCCATCCAAAGAAAACCAGTAAAACTTTCGCCAGTGCTGTCAAAGATAAAACCGATAACTCACTCAATCTGATGAAATCCTCTGCTCCAGCTAATCTCCCAGCTAATCTCTCGGCGACTTCAATCCTAGTGGAAAATTCGCCTGCTAAAATGAGAGAACCCGGATCAAAACAGAACCTGCCAGCTGGCAATGAACAAACTCTACCTAAAATACCTGAAACAAAACGCACAACGGTGGAAAAGCGTCCGGTTATTGTAACCAGTAAACCCAAGCTTGTACTTGCTGGGAGCTCCATTACAAAACATATCAATGCTAGTCGACTAGAAAATAGTATTGGTCTTGAAGTGAAAATGGTACGATCATCGAAGATTCAAACAATTCAACCATCCATCCAGGAGGCGGGTATGAGGAACGGGGATACATTCGTCATCCACACAGGAATAAACAACCTAAGAGATGGGATACCTCCCCAATCCTGTGCTGAGGCCTATGCGAGTGAAATCGGTCAGATTAGGCGTGATTTGCCTGACTCCACTATTATTGTCTCCCAGCTGATCCCTGTGGGAGACAGAAAATTAGATGTGCAACGCAAAGTTGTTAATGCATCCGTCGAAGAGAAACTTGTGTCCCTCGACAACATTTTCTTCGCCAATCACGAAAACCTAGCGCCCAGAGGGGTCCTATCCAACGGACTCTATATGGAAGACCAGCTTCATTTGGCTGACAAAGGGACAAAACTCCTTGCGTCAAATCTGATAAATACTGTGAACCGTGCCATCAACGATAATGTGCACCCTGGAAAAAACAGCAAGATGAACTCACGGAATAGACGCAGCGACAAGCCGAACAGAAATGGATACCGTGGACCTAGAAGGGACACGCATAGGAAATACGACTACTACAACAACAGAGAACAGAACAGATGGAACTCCTCAACCAGGCAAGAATCCAGGGGAAGCAATTCTTACTACCATAATGATGATCATGGTGACTATGAAAGGAGAGATTCTTCCTATGACAATGACCTCTATTATGAGAACTATTATACTGGTGGTAATTGGTAACTTTTATGTGCAGTTAAAGTCTGGAACAGCCCTTTCATTCATAATTTTCTCAATCAGATCAATTGTATATCTCTTAACCGACAACAATTTTAGAGACAATTAATTTTAATCATCAGATCCTATATTTTACATACTCTCTTTTATCATGGATAAAATATGCCATAAGGACACACTTAGTATTTGCTCATGGAACATTCATGGAATTTCGCACAAACTACATGGGTCGAAACAATTTAAGCTACATAATCAGATGCTATTAGACAATCTCAGTGAATTTGACATTGTATGTCTAACTGAGACACATGCCAACAAGGACTGTGAAATATCTATACCCAATTTTGTATCCAAGGGTCGAATTGACCGACCTAGACATAAGAAGGCGAGAAGGGACTCTGGGGGTATTATATTACTGGTTCGAAAGGAAATATCTGATGGCATAACACATGTCAATACGGACTGTTGTGCCACAGTCTGGGTAAAGCTGAGCAAAGATTTCTTCGGTTGGGTGAAAGATTTATTTTTATGTGTCAGCTATATACCGCCTGAAAATTCGTCGTATGGTAGAGAACATAGTGTTAATCTATTTGATGAATTTGAGAATGAAATAGTTTTCTTCTCCGGTAAAGGCAATGTGATGTTCTGTGGAGATCTAAATGCAAGAACAGGGCATGTTGCCGACTTCATTGTGGAAGATACATGTAGTAGTGAAACTAATTATGTCCCTTTACCTTCCCACTATATTAGTGACCTGAGCCTACAAAGAAACTCCAAAGACAAAGTAATTAAACCAATGGGCAAGAGGATGATTGAAATGTGTATAGCCAATAGCTGTAGAATACTCAATGGTAGATCACTTGGTGACCTTTTTGGTGAATTTACAATGGTTAACAGCTTAGGTGCTAGTGTTGTAGATTACTTTGCAACTAACGCCGAATTCTATAGAAATGTCATTGATATGCAAGTCCACCCCCTCAGTGAATTCTCAGACCATAAAATCATATCAGCTTTGTTAAAAATCGGTCCTATGAAGTACTCTATAAAAAACAGAAGCCCCTCCAAGTCATACCCACTGCCTCAGAAATATGTGTGGAAAAAATCCTGTGAAGACAATTTTCTTCAACATATAGAAAATATCCTCCCTGAGATCAAATTGACTATTCGGGAAGAATTAGAAACTAATGAACCTGATGTAAACAAGTGTGTAAATTTATTCAATAACATTATAACAATGGCGGCGGACAACTGTTTACAGAAAGTCAACTGTAACACAAACAAAATGACAAACCATGTGAACAAACCATGGTACAATAATGATTGTAAAAGTTTAAAACAGGAAATGACTAAATATAACAATGCATTCAATCGAAATCCAGATAATCCTCACATCAAGGCCAAGTATTTCAGTAAACAAAGAGAATACAAAAACAGAGTTAAGCGTACTAGACAACAGTATAGAGGCAACTTGCCAAATGAACTGAACATGATGTGTGATAAAGATGCCTCACTAGCATGGGATATTGTGAAAAAACTAAAAAATGAAAGTACCAACTCCAATACATGTGAAAGAATAAGTATTGGCGATTTTCATGATCATTTTAGTAGCCTGCATCAACAGAAAAATAATCAGGGCGGAAGTCACAAAGATGAAATCCTATCAGAACTAAAACACCTTGAACAAATGTATGTAACATACAACTCAGAGTTGGACATCGAAATAACAGAAAAGGAAATTGTCTATGCAGCAAGAAAATTGAAGAACAACAAATCTGGGGGGATTGATTGTCTAACAAACGAAATGATAAAAAGTGCCCTCCCATATATTGGTGACCTAATACTTGAACTCTTTAATGCAATTCTTAAATCTGGTAATTTTCCAACTATGTGGTCACAAGGCATGATTGTGCCAATACATAAAGGGAGTAGCCCTTTTGATGCCCAAAATTATAGGGGCATAACCCTGACCAGCTGTCTAGGGAAACTATTTACACAAATACTTAATAATAGGTTGATTAAATTTATAGATGAAAAGGGTTTAATATCTAAATCACAAATAGGCTTTAAGAAGGGGTGCAGAACATCTGATCACATTTTTGTGCTCAAAACTCTAATTGATAAATATACCAAGAAAAAAGGTAAGCTGTATTCCTGCTTCATTGACCTCCGCAAAGCATTTGACTCGGTATGGCATGATGCCCTATTCCTTAAGCTGCTAAATGCTGGAATCAGAGGTAACCTGTACAGGATCATTAAGAACATGTATCTTGTCAGTCAATCCTGTGTCAAATTGAAATGTGGTCTCAGTAAGACTTTTCCAGTCACAAGGGGAGTCCACCAGGGCAGTGTTCTTAGCCCGATACTATTTAACCTGTTCATCAATGATCTTTTAGAAGCTATGGAAAGCGAAAGCTCACCCTCGGTATGGGACTCTCCAGTCCACTGCTTAGCTTATGCTGATGATATTGTCTTACTTTCCCTCAATGAATGTGATCTGCAGGCCAAGCTAGATAGACTCAGTGAATACGTTAAAAAATGGGGGCTATCTATTAATGTAGAGAAATCAAAAATTGTTGTTTTTGGGCAAAACCAAAAAAGTAACCGTATATACCATATTGGAGAACAAAGAGTTGAATGCGTCAACTCCTACAAATATCTGGGCCTAGTGCTACATAGTAATGGGAAATTCAATAGAGCTATATCTAATTTGGCAAGCAGAGCAAGCAAAGCATTGTACTATATTAGACATGCCTTGAACTTTCATAGTATTAGACCAGAGTTGTCATGCAAACTATTTGATTCTATGATACAGCCTATCCTCACTTATGGGTCAGAGGTCTGGATAGGATACCTTAATGAATCCAAGGATGTGGTTAAACTCATCAACGCCCCAAGTGACAATCAACGGGTTCACGTAAAATTTTGTAAAAGCATCCTTGGGGTACACCCTAAAGCTGTGAACATGGCAGTACTAGGGGAATTAGGACGCGCCCCAACTAACCTCTATGCAATCTCAAGTAGCGTAAACTTTCTACTTCATATACTCAACTCTGATCCATCATCTCTAGTGTATAAAGCTCTTTTGGAGCAAGCTGAGGATAATAGAGTTAACAACTGTACGAACTGGATTAGTTATATTAAACATGCTCTAGCAGAGGTAAACTCTTACCATATCTGGGAGAATCTTGGATGTCAAACACCGAAAGCCACAAGTAAATATATTAAATCCAAACTCCTAGAAAAATTTACTGACTTTTGGAAAGATCAATTAAATCAGTCAACTAAACTGGAAACCTATCGCTGCATGAAAAAAACCTTAAGCATGGAACAGAACATAATGGCAGTGACTAACCGACATCAGCGCACAGCATTAATAAAACTCCGTATTAGTGCGCATAAATTAAAAATTGAAAGTGGAAGGTACACAAATCCCAAGACTCCCAGATGTGATAGAGTTTGTGAGACCTGTCATACAGTGGAAGACGAACAACATTTTCTGTTACACTGTAAAAAACATGAATCTCGTAGACGG
>JAVTVY010005784.1:0-37742 GCA_036873755.1 Hanleya hanleyi
AGGCATTTGTCATTATTTCTATGTTGAACTTTAGAGTAGTTTATGCTACCAGCACGCACATTGACTGAAATTTTGCAGTGGTCTGATAAGTGACCAATAAGATTATGTACTCTAAAGCTGGTAACTGTGCCACTAGCCAGTAGCTCATTTGAGGATAGAATATAGTCCACTGTACTGCTACCTTGGGGTTCAAAACATGTATAGTGTCCTGTAGAATCCCCTAGAAGTCGACCATTGAGAATTCTCATTTGACTAGAGATACAAACATTTAATAACTGGCGACCCCTCTCATTAACAGTTCTGTCCTGGTTACACCTTATTGGCGGGGTGTTATCACATATATACCCATCATAGAAGTCCATGAGATCATCACCAAAATCATTTGGTATAAAGTCGAGATTCGAACCAGTCCTGGCATTTAAATCGCCACCAATTAATATATCCCCTAATAAAGAGTATTTGGCAATAGAAATCTCCATTTCCGAGAGATAGTCTTTTTCTGTCCTATTGCTATAACTAGAATTGCAGGGTGGGAGATAAGCTGTACATACATACAAGTCAGCAGACAGATTGAAAAAATATTTATCTAATTTAAACCATGCATAATCATCATGCCTCTCTAATATTTTTACACCATCTATGAGAGTTTGCCTTATGTAGATTGCTAATCCACCTGAGTATTTAGTTGCTCTTTTAGCTTTTGGTCTATGAAAGTTGTGTTCTATAAAGCCTTTCATGCATATTGTATCATGAGGCCCACAATGGGTTTCAGATAAACACAAAATGTCTGATGATGACAAAGCATTAATAAAGTCATTATCTAGTAGTTTAGGTTGGTCACGTTGAGTTAAACCATTAATGTTCCAAAATCCTATTCGGATTGTTGGGGACCTCACAGATAGTCCCATTAATAATTCCACACGGAATCATAAGTCCCACCGGATTTACGCCCTCTACTTGCATGATACCAACTGCCATCAGTATCATGGTTTCGTGTTTCACGTCGTCTTTGTGTAGAGCTGGTAGTGTCTTCCGCATCGGAAGTGTACTCCTCACTAGAATACTCTCTGGAGGGGTGTTGTACTCTTAGAACGGAGTAGCGATTACTCCGGAACCTATCAGCATGTATATCGTTAGCGCGCTGGTTACGACTCTGTTGACCAGACCAGCCATATCTGCGTTGATTACCGCCCCAAGCATTATGTACACCGGAATCAAACTGATCGTCATGGCTACGATAATCTTGTCTTGTAGGCCTTTGGGGCATCACAATGGACTGGCTGTGGTGGATGGCAGTCTTTAGGTTTGCAGCAAGGACTTTTGTGCCTTGGATAGACATATGCACCCCGTCATCTTGTAGAAATTTCCAGTTGGGCTGGCCTCTTGTGGAGAGGTTTGTGATTATAATATTGTCCTGATTTAGGTATCTGTGTTGAAGGCTGATGTTTGTTTCATAAGTCTTTCTGTTTAATTGTTCATTATCACCTCGACTCAGTGACAAGACAACTTTAGTATTTGGCCATAACCTCAGCACTAAGTCAACTAGACTTGACATTTCCTTCACACATTTGTCACTGGTGGATACCTTCACATCGTTAGTTATCAGGTGTAACACCACAGTATCATAGAATCGCTTTTCCGATTCAACAACCTCTCTTGCTTCATCAATTGTGTAAGCCGTCCGTTTTGTTACGACACACTCTCTGGTTAATCGCTCCTCATGTATATCCCGAATTTGTGAATGACCGATAAGAAGTACCTTTTTGGTAGTGTTTCAACCGCGATCAGTATTAGAATGGTGGACCGGAGATGGGGATCTGACACAAACATGCCTTTGGTCTACTTGTTTGCTCAACTTGATCACCACATTTTGGGTTTCTGTACCTACTTTCTGGCTCTCTTTTATTGAAGGCACAATTGTATCCTGAAGTAGGGCCTGCATATTGTTAACTTTACCAATACTGGTTTCCAGTTGAGATTTTAGTCTGTTGTTTGAATCGTGATGAGATTTGAGGTGTTGTTCCACTGACTCAAGCTGTTTTGAAGTTTTTACCTCATATCTCAGCTGTTCGTTCTCTCGACTGTACACTTTAAGCTGTGAGTCAGCCTGTACTCGCCTAGTCGTTTCCTCGTCCAGACATGACCTTAAGTTTGCCACTACTTCGTCTTTCTGTGATTTGTCAGAATTCTCTATGGCTGTTATTACTTTTTCCTCCAATGAATGAATGCACCCAGATGTATGGGATTTAATGCCAGAATCTTCTATCACTGTTACAAGTTTTTCTGTAAGTGTATTCATGCACTCAGTCGTGTGGGTTTTAACTTCTGTAGATAGATTGGCACTAGCTGTAGAGGCATCTTTTGTTGACAACACATCGTTGACTTGAGCTGCCAGAGTACTTTGTGACGAAGCAATAGATGTAACCATCTGATGCAGGTCATCATGGGATGACGTTAAATTATCTAGGCGGTGAAGAATATCATCAAGTTTTTCATCCAGCTTGCTTACAAATGATCCTTCCACTGATTTCTCTGATACTGGACATAACTGGGGATGTAGGGAAATATCTGAAGCACGGAATGCCGAACTGAGCCACTCTGGTATCTCAGTACAAGTTTCACAAGAATATTTCCGGTTAGAACTAGCCAATGCAGCAATCTGGTATACTGGAAGTTTTGTACAGGAATAATGGATCCAATGATAGCACGTACTACACCGAATCATAAGGGAATTGTCTGCACCTTGGCAACGATTGCACACGTTGTTCATTTCAGTACCATTTGACTTTTGTGTAGACTTTTTTGAATCGCTGTCGTTTTTACATATGAATGCCAGGAGTCTTAAAAAACACTTCTCGGAAATTACAGGATTTATCTATAATTTGAAGCATAGTTTCTCTGTCCTAGGTTTTTCTGAGAGCTGGTTAGATCCCTCGACTGAAAAGTTATTTGAGATTCCTGGATACACATCATTTCCATCATCGAGAAGTAAGAGAAAGGGTGGGGGTCTTGTCCTATATGTTAAAGATTCTATTAAATCATGCAAAATACGGAATGACTTATCATTTCTTGACAATGATGGCGAATTTGAAACATTATTTCTAGAACTGATCTTCAACGATATCAAATACTTAGTTGGTATATTCTACCGACCCCCTGGTAAAAACGTTAATGCGGTCAACAATCATCTAACTTCTTTGCTTAAAACACCTGACATAGAACGGAATAAATGTATTCTTATGGGCGATTTCAATATCGACTTATTCAAAACTGATACCCATAGCCCATCGAAAGATTTTCTTGAAATCATGAAATCGCAGTATTTTTTCCCACAGATTACTAAACCTACTAGAGTCAAATCGCATACAGCAACGCTCATAGATAACATTTTTATAAATTTTCATGAAGATAATCTTCTATCAGGAATATTTTTAACAGATATAACTGATCACTTTCCGATTTTTCATTTACTACAGTCCACGCAGGAATATAATCCCCCGCGTTCTAACATAACCTATCGTCGAGTTAGCCCAGAAAAAAAGGAAGAATTTGCTCTGAGAACGAAAGATATAAATTGGGATACTGTAGTTCAAGAAGAAGATGACTGTAGTGTTGCGTTAGACAATTTTCTGGCCGAATTTAACTTAGTGTATAATGATTGCTTTCCAGTGAATACAATCCCGGCATCTTGTAAGCGTATTATCAAACCATGGATAACCCATGGAATACTTACCTCTATCCATGAAAAAAATCGCTTATATCGGCGGTATCTTTGCAATCGGGATGACAATGCACATACAGATTATAGAGCTTACAGGAACAAATTAAATCATACTATTCGGCTTTCAAAAAAGAACTACTTCGAAAACAAATTCAACCAGTGCAATCAAGACATTAAAGGAACTTGGAAAATATTAAACCAGTTGATGAATCGGAAGAAAAACGCGTCTCTACCTAAAACATTTTTAATTAATGGTGAAGAGGAAACCGACAGTCTTACCATTGCTAATAAATTTAACGAATATTTTAGCTCACTAGCGTCTAATTTAGACTCAAAAATTCCTCCGGTTTCAAAAACGTTTGATGAATTCCTTGGCACTGCACCTGCTGAAAGTTTTGATTTTTCTCCAACAACTCCAAATGATGTTCAGAATGTTATTGTGGGCTTGAAATCGGCCGCACCGGGGTTGGATGGTATTTCTATGTCCATTGTAAAACTTGTAGCTTCTTCTGTTTCTGTTCCTCTTGCTCATATCATAAACCTGTCTTTCAAACTTGGAATGGTACCTGATTGTCTGAAATATGCAAAGGTTACACCAATCTTTAAATGTGGCGAGTCCATGTTATTTGAGAATTATAGGCCAATATCAGTCCTGCCGTGCTTTAGCAAGATCCTGGAAAAAATTGCAGTAAACATGATGCTCACTTTTCTGGAAAAGAATGACATCATCTCGGAGAACCAATTCGGATTTAGGTCTAATCACTCCACTTCACAGGCTGCGATATCTCTCTACGATGACTTGGTGGCTTCAAAAGAATCAAAAAATTACAGCATAGCTATGTTTCTGGACCTTTCCAAGGCGTTTGATACAGTCAATCATGATATCTTAGTCTCCAAACTATATCACTACGGTTTCCGCGGGTCACCCAATAACTGGTTCAGAAGCTACCTGTCTGGTAGGACACAGTCTGTTTCGTATAATAATATAATCTCTTCTCCTACCGATATCACATGCGGTGTACCACAAGGATCTATTCTTGGACCGCTTTTATTTTTGTTATATATAAATGATATTAATAACGTAACAGATTATCTCAAACTGATTCTTTTTGCTGATGACACGAATGCAGTTTGTTCTTCCAAACACTTGGCGGATGCTGCTCGAATTATGTCAGACGAACTGCAGAAACTACATACGTGGTTTTGTGCAAATCGCCTATCTTTAAATGTCAAAAAAACTAAATATATGATAGTTAGCCCAAGTAAAATACAACGCTTGAGAAACGTCCCAAAACTAGAAATAGCTGGCCAAGAAATTGAAGAGGTTAGTAACTTTAAATTCCTGGGCATAATCTTGAATAATAAACTAAGTTGGACAAATCACATAGATTATATCTGCAAAAAAATCTCAAGAAATACAGGAGTTATTAATCATATAAAAAACTCTGTTAACAAGAAAACACTTTATATTCTGTATTATTCTATGATATATCCCTATCTGTCTTATTGTAACATTCTTTGGGGCAATACTTACCTTACTCATCTTAACCCGTTGATTGTACTACAGAAACGCGTAATAAGAGTTCTCACTTCATCCAATAAACGTGATCATACGCAGCCTCTCTTTTCGAAATTAAAAATCCTGCCTCTAACTAAACTTCACCTATATGTTTCCCTAAGTTTTGTACATACTTTTATGTATCACCCTGAAATTATACCGAAACGCCTTAAAAATTATTTTACAAGACTTTCTGCAGTGCATCGATATCAAACAAGGAACCAGCAAATGAATCTTTACAGACCATTCTATAAGACAAATTTTTCTTTCCATACTCTGAGAGTAGCAGGACCACGGGAATGGAACAAACTTCCCTCTCCGCTCAGATCTATATTCTCATCCTCGCTATTTAAATCCAAGCTCAAGTCTTATCTCATTGAAATGTAGCCTGTTTTTCCCCTTATACATGATAGTATCACGTGCTATGCATTAACTTGCCCTGTTGTATTCTGTATTTGTATGTGTTAAAAACTTTCACCTACCGTATCTGTACCATCGTTTTTTGTAAGTGTTACGGGATAGAACAAGCCCCCAGGGGTTTTATTCCCGCCAAAGTTTTCTGAAATCATGTCTTTGTATTGTTAGTGTATAATTATTGGTGAATAAATATCTATCTATCTAATCAGAATTGTCAACGTTGTCATTTGAGCTTTCTGCAACCACAGTGAGAACACATGTCTCTTCTGAGTCTGGGACAGATTTGATTTTGCTATCAGCATCACAGATTGTACACTGATTTACGGAAAATCTAGAGGCCGTGAAAGGAACCGCCACACCACTGGTGTTGTAGATTGAGATGTTTTGGCAACAAATACCACTTTCATGAAGGTATAACATAGCTTCATTTTGGGAGGAGAATTTCTTAAAAAGACTACCTCTAAATCCTTTAGTAGCTGATTCACAAGATCCCCAGTCTGGGAAAATGCCGATTTTCCGGCCCTTTGCAACAGCATAGATGTCCTTTTTCTTGTTTTTCCCCTCTATTTTTACCTTTTAGTTGAACGGCGATAATTGATGATATATGGATAGCGATAAATCCGTGGAACTTAGGTAGTTTTTTAGCACATTTGAAAAAAGTCCGCCATTATTATCAGCCTTGTTATGACTTGATGACGGTGACGTTGTTGTTTGTGACGTTGAATAGAATTGAATAGAATATTGGTGACGTTAAGATAACTTTACTTCCTTTTCTGGAACGTTGTATATTACGTCACAAGTTCGACATTAGCTGTGCTGTAATGTTGCGTTTATTGTTGACAGTTGATTTCTTTGAATTCAAAATTCGAGTTAAGTATCAATGTCACCGCAAATGTAGTAAATCCAATACGCCGAAATTAAATACTTTGGATACATACGTTCTAATGAATAAATGTGCTTTTCCTTTACTTGAAAAGATGGCTCCTTGTACGGTGTTGTCTGCATCGGCGCTGTGATTTCAATTTGAAAAGGCCTTGGTTGATACAGTGTGAACAGCTGAGCTAATATACTATAGCAATTCAGCAATCTGTTCATACAAAGAATTCAAGTAAACTTACTCTTATTCCGTCCAAATCGAGATGTATAGTTTTCACGGGATGTACGCCGGTGATTTAGTAATTCAGTAATTCAGCAATCCAGTAACTGAGTGTAATCCAGTGCTCCTCCAAACAGTTCAGGAAACAATTCCAAATTCCAAATTCAATCCGAATAAGCTCACTCGTATCTGGATCCGTAATTGCCGTAGAGAAATCCAATTCAATCAATCCAATTCAATCAATCTTGAAATCGATGATTTACCGGAGCAGTCAAAAACACGTCCGCTCGCGTCAACGTCAACGTCAATCACGTGACGTCAACAATGAGAATGGCGTTACTACCATGACCTCAACAATGGGAATGACGTTACTGCCGAGACGTCACAGTGTGGCATTAGAATGAAATTGATACAAATGTTGCGACCGAAGGTAAAAACATGTCAATCGTCCAGACTAACCACGCCTCCAGATGGAATCTTTACACGACGAAACCCATCAAATCGTCCAGTCGCTATTTTAAAAATAATTTTTTCATTTTTTTTCCATTTTCTTTTTTCATTCTCTTTATTTATTTATCAAACGAATATATTTATTAAAGATCATTTTATTATTATTAAATAGTACACATGAAATAGAGACTCGTCCAGTCTAGCATAGCGAGTGAATCCCATAGAATCCCCAAACTGGACCAGATTGAGTACCATATAAGCACTTCACACCCAAGGTTGCAACCCACAGACACTCACGCACTTATTCCAACTCGAAATGGGCTTTGTCTAATACTAATAATAGGTCGATACTTCATGTAGGACCTATTGTCTTGGTCTTTGTGTCGTTGAAAAGGCACATGTCTATACACATTGTTGTCCCCAGACTTGGCTATTGTATCCCCAGACTTGGCTATTGTATGCATTGTCTCGTGATTCTTACATAAAGTATGAACCTAATAATATCGCAATGACGTCACAGTCACACCGGCCAGGCCATCCTATCACTATACAAAACGAGATTCAATAAGAGAACATGCATACAACATTTCGACCCATGCCGGCCCTAGGTTGCCTAAATACCCTCATACGCATCTGAACATGCCATCTTTCTCCGTTACTCCTCGACTGTCACTCGTTTTGAGGGCTAGTGGGCTAAAACGCTCGTATTTAGGAAATTTAATCACTCAGTGAGTGATACGACATGTTCTCTTGTGCAACCTGCCTGAGCCAGTTTACGCACCTGTGTCATTTACGGTGGCATGAGTCCTCCGCCCACAACGCCGCGCGATCATTGCATCGCCGGGGGGATGCGTTAATCCACCGCGGCCGGACGGTCAATCCATAAAGGAACTACGTCGAAAGAATGTGACGATTGTGATCTTGAAACAGCCCGGCCAGTTGAAGGCATAAAAGTTTGATTCTTGGATCATCAACACGCCGTGTGTGGCAACTTTCCCCTGAGGAAAATACCGGGAGGTTAATCTCGCAGCCAAGCATCGCAGGGACTCCAAGCTGTTCTGGATCAGGGTTTTGGCGACGACGAGGATCACGTGCATTTCCTGGGAGATCCATTGAATGTGCATAGAGACATCTAACCGCCACTCGTCAACGAGCTGGCGATGTTTACACTGTCACCGCCCTGTGTATCACATCTACAACTTCCGCCTCAACAACCTCTCCCGTCTCTGGAGCTACGTGGAAGCCATTTTCAAGGATCAGTCCATCGCCTTGCGACCGAATCTCGCTTTTGGGTACATACTACGACATAAGGGGACGGGTTATCTCCGGTATCTCATTCACCAAACGCTATATAGACGGTCTTCTCGCTGTGGATAATCGCTATATAAATGATGCAGTGAAGGATATATATCCACTTTCACTGGATTTGAAGGAAACTACAGATAGCCCTACGGGCACATCTTATTTAGATCACTATCTCTATAAAAATGAAGCGGGCATTCTCTCTCGTCGACTTTATGACAAAAGAGATGATTACAATTTCGACATCGTAAACTATCCCTTTTGGATAGTAATATTCCAGTGGGACCTGCATATGGCGTATACATATCTCGCTTAGTAGCATTTGCTAGATCCTGTGTTAAATGTGATGATTTTAACCAACGTCACAAAACATTGTTGCAGAAACTTATAAAACAGGGCTATTCCACCAAGCGCCTCCACTCAAAGTTTCTCAAATTTGGCGATACATATCGCATGCTGATAGCAAAATACGAACGTAGCGTGCAAGATCTATGGCGCTACGTTTCGTAACTTGTGTCTAATTCAGCTTAACCCGGGGCTAGGGGCCGTATGAACCCATGTACTTCAAGATCCTCATGGTACTCATATGAACAGTCACAATCAAAGCGTGACTGAGATACATCATTCTTTAGATGACGACTTTACAACGAATATTATGGATTAAGAATACTGATCAGCGATACGGATTTGATATTTTTGGAACATCATGATGTCTTGCCGGCATCATTGAAAACTGTTGACCGCTTCTCTCTTGCAGGAAACAAGCCTATGTTTATGTATACTATGATTGTCTTTTTGAATTTGGTGCTAATACTGTTATATGGAATATGAAATAGGTCTTTGGATTATGGACGCGGATATTCTCTAATGGACGACGGCTGGATTATGAATGACGGACTAGACGCTTGTAATTCTATCTCAGTCCCAAAATCCGCGTAATCATTACACGATATTTCGTTTGCATGATTAGGCGCAAACGCAAGCTAGGGTGTGCCACGTCTCCTGGGGGTCGAGTTAATCGGGAGTAGACACAAGTCACGAAACTTTGCGCCAGAGATCCTGAACACCTACATTTATTTTCCATGAATGTGTGATATTCATCATCACATTTAAATAACCTATGCAAAATCAGATTCTTAATAGTTCGTAGGGTGAATATGCCATGCAATTAGAGCTGCCGACAAATATACAATCTTTTCCATTTATAACTTAATTATAACATAAGTACAGTACAGTTGATTTTTCACAGTGCCCGTACACTGCGTTATCTCATATTTAAGACAATCGAATAATTAATTCAAGGTTGAGTTTAGCCTGCAGCTGAGGTGAAGATAAAGGGACTTAAGTTATAAATCAGAGAGATATGACGTATGCCAGATATATACGCATAGTATGTTGCTTATCAACTGTTTTAAGCAGATCCAATTAGGTCAATTGTGATGACTCGGGGCTAATGTTTTTAATTAACTCATCAAAGAATATATCCCGAAAGTAACAAAGCATAGCGAGCTGTAAATTCGCATAATTGACTGTTTTGATGCAATGATATGCAAAACTAATCGAAAGTTAATGTAAGAGGCGTTGAAACACGATTGTGAACTTTGCCCCAATTCGAGGATGACCCCAAAAAAATCTTCATTTTCGGACCACCAGTGATGTATTATATTTAATTTCAAAATATCCTGTTTTGACAAAATGTTAATCCTTTTAACCATGAGGGTATATGGCAAGATTATACGATTAATAATTCATTTGTAGAACTTTATATCTTATGAGAGCCCATGGACGAAATGTTGATCAGGTTTGCACAAGTATTGCATAACAACAGCCTGAACTAGAACTGGTCATCAATTTGAAATAATTTCCAATATATCATACAACTTAGCCTATCTCATATCGGCCGTTATGATTGCGTTTGAGATGTCACTATTGAAAATCACGCTGGTCCAAAGTACCAAACTTGGCACACCCATCACTTGAGGCATATAGAACAATGTCAGAAGGGTGTCCTCTTCTCTGGGCTCTGTGATGCCCTCTAGCCCCAAAAAGAGTATCTGAAGGGCAATGTTGTTATTCAAAGATTAGTTAGCCTCTCGTCAGCTTCGTCATTTTCATTATCCGTCAGGCTGGGAAGCTGAAACTTGCAACACAGGCGCTACCAGCAAAATGTCTCAAAATCCAACATGGCGGTCATGATGACGTCGCAGTGACATCATATTCTAAAAATAAGTCATTTTGTGTATGCTTTTTCTTTCCGAATTTTTCTATTTGATTTTTCTAACTCTGCAATTTTCGTCGTTGAAACTGCCTGGTAAGTTAGTAAATCATCTAGGTACAATAGGGACCCGCGATCCTTTTTTGGTCAAAAGGCTGTCAACAATTTTCAGGTTAGTTATAGGGATCTGAGAGAGTGACTAGACAGAAGAAAAGGATCGGAAAGGACATTTAACGCCCGTTGGGGGCCAGGAACATGAAATCAACAAAAAAGTAACACGTGTGTTTCTATCCATCGTTATTGACATGATTGAGAGTGCCTAGGATGGTTTCAGGTTCAGAGGCGGATTGGGGGGGAGGGATCCTACAACACAATTTCCCACTTAGTGCCAAGAATGTTACATTCACATGGTTCATCACTCCTGCACTACTACAATTATATACCGGTTCTACATGTACACTATTAGAAAAATGATATTGAATTGGGAGGTTCCTGTGTTCATTTGGTATTGGTGGATTGAGCTTCATCCCCACCCCGCAAATCCCAATGAACTTTTCCCTGGAGCTCTCAAATGTTGATAGCTGGCACTTTGTTTTCTTATAGCAAATCATATTAGGGTCATTTTGAACCTATTGCATAATCCTCGTAGAAGAGCATCATGGGTAAATTCAGATTAGACGACATCGCAGTGTAGCTGGAAAGTTGTGGGGTTTTTTGTATTTTCTTCAAAATTAGTGTCTTTTTTTCTACGTAAATGTGCCCAATAACATTTTATATCACTATTTTATAAGGTCGTTTAAGCGAAGAAAATTGCATGGGGAACCAAAGATATAGTGTGGCAAGTTTCAGTTCCCGAGCATCGAGGATAATGAAAATCATGAAGCTACTGGGAAGCTAACTATTCTTTCAATGCCAATATTTCCCGGCAGATGCCCTTTTGGGGGCCAGAGAGCTTCACATGGCCCAGAGCAAGGGACACCCCTTCTGGAATTGTTTTGTATGTCTCAAGTGATGGATGTGTAAAGTTAGGTGGTTTGAACCAGCCGGTCACGATTATTTTGCTAAGCCACCTAACTACTAATGAAGGAGTAAAGTTTGCCTTTTGCATAGGAACTGATATATTCCAGCTCAGGGCCGGATAAGACAATACCCGCGTCAGCTTATTATTGATATGTAAATACAAAATGACCCGCTACACATGAAACCCGTCTCACATTCAATTTCTACTTTAAGCCCAGTTAACCTTTCAAAATACCAGTCGGTGGATCAGAGTGTTCACTTTCGTCCAGACAATCCATGTTTTCCACGTGATCTCAACCTGATATATAGAGGACCAGACAATAAAATCTGGTTCTAAATAAAATTGAAGAGGGCTATGCAAACAACAATAATTTCCTCGTGGTAAAATCCGATGTTTATTATGAGATAAAAATTAATCACAATTGAACACTGAATATATTGATATAAAAATATTCGAAATATTAATGGGTTGACTCCACGAATAGTTGTTTACACAGTAACCCCAGTGATGTCATCATGTTGGAAGCCATTTTTTGCTTATTTTTGAACCTATATTCCGATTATTATTTTTTCATTTTTCGGTATCTGCTTGTTCGCCAGTGGAATGTTGGTGGCATAGAGGTTCAGGCTATGCTAGGTCAAAGCTATGTCCTTTCAGCAAAAAAAAACACCCGATCCCTTGTCTGTTTCGTATTGTTAGTCAAAGGCAAGCGATTATTTTTAGCACAGTGTATGTGATTACACCAAGGCGTTTCGCATCTCAGCCTATCACTTTACTCCCATTCTGAATTCCAATTTGCATAGCCCTTTTTAGTGGTTAAATGCAAAATGGCGCTTATGTGAGCCCGTCAATCAATCGCGCTTTTTCAGGCTGATCCTATTTATTATTTCCTTATTTATTTCATTACAATCCACTAATCATGATAATAGACTTCGGAAAACACTACACACAAGTATCGCACACTCTTTCATACAAATCAACAATATATACATATTAAAAATAT
The DNA here is from genome assembly GCA_036873755.1 of Hanleya hanleyi. Lineage (NCBI taxonomy): Eukaryota > Metazoa > Mollusca > Polyplacophora > Lepidopleurida > Hanleyidae > Hanleya > Hanleya hanleyi. Next base: position 12,784 of record JAVTVY010005784.1, read on the forward strand.
ACAGTTCATAACTTACGAAATGGGATAAAACATAATAGTGGAAATAATATTGATATAACAAAATTCACTTCATACGATATTTGATTGCGTGTTTCTTGAAAATTGTTTTCGTAGTAAAATATAACATGATGAGTTTAATAGTCATTGCATAAAACCTCTGTTATTCGACAGAAAGAAAATTTACGTTCATTCCGTCTTGAAGATCGTACGTAAAAATAGGTCTTTGGCGTAGATGTCTAGTTGGGACATAAACGTTTATTTCAGATAACAAATAAGGATAATCATAACGCCTGTTTAAAGTGTCATGCTTGGTGAAACGATCTAAAAGTCGACGGCGTTTTTAAAGTGCCATGCTTGGTGAAACGATCTAAGAGTTGACGGCGTTTTTAAACTGGCCGCAGATGAAAATAACACATGCACGTTCATCATATAATTCAAGGCATTGTTCTAAGCTCATTTTGCAAATTTATTAACACCAATGAATCTCACATCAAAGCCTAACACTTTACTCCTATATTTAATCGATTCGCTTAGTGTTCAGCTTAAAATATCAAACTTTCAGCGCTATCTCTGGAACGACAAAAAATAGAGAGCTGAAACTCCTTGACTTTATCATATTGGGGTCATTTTGAGCCTGTTTGCATAACCCCTCGAGCAGAGGATCATAGGCAAATTCAAGATGGCGGCCACGTTGGGTAGCAGAAAAGTGATGTTTTTGTCATATTTCTTCAAAATTTCTGCTTTTCCGCGACGAAAAGTGTGACATAGGTTACATGTACAGGATGGGCCACTCCAGTCAGTTAGCAACTTTTTAAAAGTCTTAAAATCCGTAGAAGTTCTTAAAATTGTTGGGAAGTGAGTTCCAGACATGTGCACCATAGTATTTATAAGATTTGAGGCCAGTGCCTACCTTTTGGCATCAGGCAAAGTAAGAATATTGTCACCCCGAAGGTTTTTTAAATTATTTCTAAAACTAAATAAATTGGCTATATGGACAGGAGCTGAGCCGCTAACAGCTTTAACAACTTCTCGTGCTGAACACTTTAGTCTATTGACTTCTAGGTTTGACATACCAGTCCTAGATAAAAGATTCTCGTAAGAAGCGTGACAATCCTGGTGTACAAATTTAAGAGCTCTAAAATTAATCTTTTCCAGTTTCTTCGTGTTGGTTTTCCCACAAAAATGCCAGACAATTGGACAGTAATTAAAATGAGACAGGATAAAAGTTTTATAAATACAGAGTCTAGACTCTTTGTCTAAATACGGGGACAGCCTGTACAAAACATTTAGCTGACGACTAGCAGTTTTACAGAGATTAGAGATATGTATACTGAAGTTCAATTTGTTATCTATGTCAATGCCTAACAGTCTAACATTTTCCTGGCACTCTAACCATTCATTACCAATTCTCATTTTAGTGCCAGAATGTGGTTGGTTTCTATTTGTTAGTAACATGCATTGAAATTTATCGGGGTTGGCTTGAAAATAGTTTAGTCTCAGCCATTGCAGTATCCTTTTACAATCAATCTCTAACAGCTTTTTAACTTCTTCCAAATTATAAGCAATTACAGAAAATGAGTTATCATCTATACACTTATAAAGTTTAGAATGTACAATGCATACGAATAGATCATTAATGTAAATGTTGAATAACATGGGTCCTAAAACTGAGCCTTGAGATATACCTCTACTAATACTGGCCCAGTCGCTCACGCAGGATGGAAATCTGACACATTGCTTTCTGTTTGTTAAGTAGTTGGCAATAAGATCAACAGCAGACTGACTGAGCCCATATGCTTTCAGCTTAGCTACCAAAAGAAGATGGAAAATACTGGCAAAAGCCTTCGACAGATTCATTAAAACAACGCCTGCTGATTTGTTCTTGTCAAGGGCAGATTTCCAGTCCTCGTTGAGCCTTAATAAAAGACTTTGTCAACTATGCCCAGGTCTAAAAGCAGATATATAATCGTTTAAAATGTTGTCCATCAGTGGTTGTAGCTGTGTAAGTAGGAGTTTCTCGAGCACCTTTGAGATACCAATTAAAACACTGACAGGTCTATAATTCTTTGATAAGAGAGGGTCATCTTCCTTAAAGGAATAGTAAACTCTGCGTAAACTCGTGCTCGGCATGACAGAATTATGCCATCAGATTCCAAAAACACGGTTAGAAAAAAATAGCAAGATTCTACAGCTGAGTAAACACCGATTTATCGTTCACACTTTAACACTTCATGATCTGCGACATATTGAAATAACTGTGACGTTTGATGGGCCATACTGTTTTTATGTAGATAGCGCTGCGACAAAAATTCCGTTGTCATCCGGGCTCTATCCCATAAGGTAATGCATTAGCAGCGATTCTTCTATTGCTATCGGGTGATGTGGCCTGATATTCCTGCCTCAGAAAGAGAGCTCGTGAAATCGTATGCAAAATGCCACATGTCAACCTGTATATCAATTCGACGTTCATATATCACCATCCTCATAATCGTCTCGGAGCGTAACGAAAGGTCCACAGATCTGTCAAAAGCCATCGACACAATAATTTACAATTGGTCTCCATGTTATTAGCTACACTGCCTGGAGCACAACTACGTCACAGGAATAATGTCATTTCAAGGATTTTCATTGGCTAACGGCTCTCAGGCTTGCTATAATGGCGACCTCCACGGATTCTTGATCTGTGCAATAGCTCTGATGTTCAAAATGTTGTCATTCATTCGGAATTATTAGAAAAGGTGATTTGTTTTGTTTTTCGAATACTAATAATATAGTTCTTTCGATATTAGTATACAGCGCCTTAGGGTTTTCTATTCCTTTAAAAACAGGTGTAACCACAGCTATTTTGGCTAGAGAGGGGAACTCACACTTACCTACAAATCGGCACTAAGCTCAAGTACTCAAGTCGGTATCTTGTCATAACCTGAAGCTTTATCAGTTGGTAGGTTCCGTAAAATATTCTTAACATCATGCGATGAGACCTTTAAACTCAAACGGTTGGTCAGAGCCAGCTATCTTCGTAATACTAATGTGATCGGCATAATGAGTAGAAATGCGTTTGTAAAGTTGGACATCTTATCACAATGATTAATAGATGGCTCGTCAGAGCAGTTGATGGTTAAGGTATCCGCTATGTTTATATAATAATTATCCATGTGTGCGGCGGCCTGGTAATGGACTAGTAAATTTCCATCATGACTAATTACTATGTTCTCTTGGCAGTTGGTTGTTTTCTTTGGTAAAAAAGATTTGATGGTTCGCCAAAAGTTTGAGTTCTTGGTTCCGCCTTCACATCTCTCCTTAAAATAGTTCCTTATAAAGTTTCTTCTAATGGTGGTGGTTAGATTCCGTTGTTTCCGGTAACATTCTCAGTTTTTGAGTGATGGAAATCGTTTATATCGATTAAGAAGACGTGCTTTATTCATGGCTGCTTTGTGCAGACACGCGTTCATGAATGGTGGTTGACTTCCCCTCACACGTTTTGTTTTGATAGGCGCGTGTCGGTCTAGCACCTCAGAAAACATAGTCTGAAAGGTCCACAGCTTGTCATCACAATCGTCAAATGTGTTCATTACCGTGAAAGGAATATTATGTACGTCCTGTCGGAATGCTTTGTCCTCAAAACATTTAAAAAAATTCTGTACTTTACTTTCCGGGAAACTCTTGTATTTGTGAATTCCTTAAGCACACCACAGATCAGACTGTGACCGTCACATTTACAATTTGCACCCATTTACAATTTATTTGTATTTCCTCAAGATTAAGATATGATGGTCAAATTCAAAATGGCGTTCATGTGGGTCATCTGAAATCCAGTTCTTCTATGTTGCTCGTATAATGTGCAGCATGATTCTTATCTCATTGTGCAAATTAGTCGAAGAGTCTCACATCATAACATAAACCCTTATGCCCATTTGATTGTATTTGCTTAGTCGACAGCTTAAATTATGATTGTTAAATTCACGTTTGGCGGCCATAAGGAGTCGTCCGAAAATTGAGTCTGTTCATGTCGCTCTCATAATTCAAATTATTATTTTTAAGACAAGCTTTTTCAAAGTGAGCAGATTCACAACATAGCTTATCACATTATACCCATTTTGGTTCTATTGGCTTATATTGCAGCTGAGAATATAATTGTTAACTTGAAAATGGCGACCACGTGGGTTCATATCAGACTCATATTTATGTAGCTCATGGTTTTCATATTCAAGTCATTATTTTTAGCTGAAAATAAAACTTTCTCAAATCAGGCTTTTTCACATCATAGTTTCATCTATGGGTCTATTTGCATAACCCTTAGAAAAACAGCTCTTGAGGAATTCAAAAATGGCGAACATATGGAGTCGTATGAAACGAATCGTTATTCGTAGAGAGCCGTGGAAAATCTGCAATTCTAAGAAATATGGCTACCATATCGGACACCATATTGGCTCTTGGGGCCACAATATTATCTAGATTGATGCACGTACACCAGTTAGACATTTGGGTTGGATGAGACCATAGAACTAAGCGGGTCATAGATATTGGAATTTTACTCATTTAGAAGAGGTGAGGGCGATGTGTGCCATGGCCACACCCATCACAAAATTGTGAACTGTGATATCAACCGGATTGTGATAGAACATAATACAAGCGTCTAGTTCGTCATTCAATATTCAGCCGTCGTCCATTTAAGAGTTTTCACGCCCATAATCCAATGACCTAAAGCATATAACAACATTAGTATCAAATTAAACAAAAAACGATAGTATACATAAACATAGTCTAGTTTCCCACAGGAGAGAAGCGGCCAACAATTGTCAATGATGCTGGCAAAACATCATGATGTACCAAGAATATCAAATCTGTTTAGCTGATCAGTATTCTTAATCCTTATCATTTTCGTTGTAAAGTCGTTATCTAGAGAGCGATGTATCACAGTCACGCTTAGATTGTGGTGTTCAAATAAACACGTTGGGAATATTCCAACCATACATAAGTATACATAAACATAGTCTAGTTTCCCACAGGAGAGAAGCGGCCAACAATTGTCAATGATGCTGGCAAAACATCATGATGTACCAAGAATATCAAATCTGTTTAGCTGATCAGTATTCTTAATCCTTATCATTTTCGTTGTAAAGTCGTTATCTAGAGAGCGATGTATCACAGTCACGCTTAGATTGTGGTGTTCAAATAAACACGCTGGGAATATTCATTAAACTCCTTGGGCATTTTGAAGTACATGGGTTCATAAGTGCACTAGCTTCAGGTGAAGCGGAATTAGACACAAGTTAAAAAACGTAACGCCAGAGATCTTGCGTGCTTCGCTCGTATTTTACTATCAGCATGCGATATGTTTCACCAAAGCCATCGTATCTGAAAAACATTACCTTGAAAAATTCCCGAGGGGTAGGGGGACTATGGTAGGCCCACTGACTAATATAACATTGGTGGTTTCTTTCCTATGAAAACTTATAGAAATATTTTGAATTATTTCTAAGTATTTTAATATATAGCACATGTTTATTTGCCCAATGTTTCTCAATATGCCTGAGGGTTATTATTATGGCTATACGCCCATTTGGATTCCCAGCATACATTCAGCTCCCATTTTGTCCGAAAATCTTCAACGTAGGGTACCAAAGTCTCCGAAATACATCACTGAATCAAGGTTGGAGAGAACACGTAGTTTAATAAAATTCGATTTTGTAGTATACTCTGCAGAAAACTTTGTAAATGGAAAAAGTGGAAAATTCTATATTCAATCGACAGTTTGAAACAACCCCTCAGTGTCGTGATCTTGTTTTTAATATTTTTATATTAATATATTCAGAATTCACTGCTGATTAAATCCATGTTCTCGGATTAAACATTTAGTTTGAATAGAAAAAGAACGTTTTGTTGTTTACTTAACCATACTCCAACGATATGAATCAGGTGTTTTTGCTTTACAAGTATATGATCCAATCTCTAACCCAGGCATATCAAAGCTCTATCTCTCACTGAGGGGTGCTGACAAAATTGAAGTTAGGACCCTTCTGAGAACTGGCTCCTAATCTACTATGCTGAGCAGGCTGGTTCTGCTGTCAAACTCCAAGCAGAGAATAGCCTCTGCCTAAAGTCTTTCCTGATGATTCAATCAACAGTGGTGGGCGCATCAAGTGATACTGCAGAGCATTTATAATGCACGTACATTGCGAAGATCGTCACCAAAAATGTACAAATTATCTACAATTTAAGGAACACTTCCGCTCATCTGACATCGCCGAAAATACATTTTACCTCTACATTCAAACTTCATCTATCTTCATCTGACTTTCCACTCAGAATTCTGTCTCATCCTCTCGAAAATGTCCGAAACATTGTCCAGAGAGATTGCAATAAGGTCGGGCGCTTCGCACCATACTTCATAGAGAGCACTTGGTTTGATTTACTTTTAGAAATCTAACGGACCACGCATAGTACAATAATAAGACATACAATTCAAACATCCTATTTTCGCTAATTAATCTGTGGAATACTCAACCGATCAACAAGTTAAACAGCAGTCAGTAGCGGAGCACAGTCAGCCGTGATAATCCTCTCAACTTTCACACCTCTGTTAACAACTGAGACAGGACGTTAACAAAATAATTTCAAGCTGAAATTCACACTATTTTAATTTGCAAAATGATAAATCCTGCAAAAGGAAGGTTTAATGTGGAATATTTTAACTGGGTAATGAATAAAAATGACGGTCATTTTTTCGGTCATGCGACTGCGTACTCTATATAACAGAGATGTGAACTTTCAGGCCAATATGATTTGTCTAGTTCAAGCAACAGCAATAACACGTTAACATTGCCCTTTAAACACTTTAAAGGTGAGCTGCAAAGGTATTCGATTTGAAATCTTTTCTTCCCATGTCGCAAGAATATTGACAAAGCAAAATCTAACGAGTTATTTTGAATTTTAGGAGCACATTTTTCTCAAAATTTGCGAATATAAATCTGGTCTTGGAGTTGTGTTCGAAATCAAAATGAAAATACGGATCACTTATCTCCCCCTGAATTCCCAACATTCGTGACGTCAGTTGTGCTTTAGGGAAACGTCTGGACAATGTCGAATTTGGGACAAAATGTGTCGAAAGCGGGAACATATGAAACGACGAAAAAGGAAACCCGCCCGTCCCAGCTGATTTTGCGTGTGTGAAATTCAGCCCCATTTGATTTGTTAATTTAGAAATATTCAAACATTTCCCAGCAAATATGCAAAAACAAGAACAGCACGACGGGTCACTAGTCTAGCCCCCAAAGCCTGCTGGCAGCTGGGATCTAAGGCCCTTGCAGAGCGAACTTCATAGATTACATAATTTAGAAAAGTTAGTAATTATAGTCCACAAAAATAAGAAATAAAATAATAACATATGCTTATTGTATTCATATGGACTTTTGCCTTTTTGGCGTTTTTAAATCAGGATGAAACCTTGTTAGAAGTATCGCACTTGTTCCCAAGCAAAATTATTGATCATATCAATTTTCCATATTCAATCTCACCATAGTGACTTCTTGAGAACTGATGTCTTTGAGAATACAGACCATCTTTATTAGTCTCTATATCCTACTGAATATAAACTTTGATTGAAGTTTTCATCTGAAGCCACATTGTGTCCACCAAAAACTTTACAAAGTTCTAAAATGATTTGAAATCAATGTTTCTTTTGCGTAATTCTACAGCAGGAAGGCCTGCATAATATATGTGAAACGTTTCAACTTGATATGATTTGTTTATTCGAAGATATTCCATGGAAATATGTTGTTGTTGTTGTTACTTGACTTGTTTCTGGTCCAGTGCCTTAATCTTATACTTTCATTTTCTTTTATTTTTAAATTATCTGTTGTTTTGAATAGAAGAGTACATAATGGATAGCATGCCATGTTTCGCCTTTTCACATTACTAGTACCCTAATGCAATTTCCTGCAGGACTTCTGTCTTTGAAAGGTAATTCTGTTCTCAGGTGAGAACGTGAAATTGTGTGGTGATAGAGACTGGTGTAGAGAGTCTGTGCTGTAGAGAAGTGACCTCTGCATTATGGAGAAGGAAGCCAAAGCGTGTGTCACAGACCTCGATGTTTCAAAGCCAATTGCCTAAATATTGATGTCTTCAAACCATCGTTTTATGGATATTTGTCCTTGAAGCATGGCTCTCTGGGTGAGGATGAGGAGATTCATAAGTAAGTGTAGCTGTGATTAAGGCCAAACACAACTATATTTCACCTTCAGGGTTCTAAAAATGATCTACATTTGGTTTCTTCAGCTTGAACCAGACAGGTGTTCTAGGCTGAATAAACATGCATAGTCTTTTAAGTGCATCATACTTAATCACTATCATAATAGAGAAATCAGCCAGTGATCATAATTCACTACACTGAGGTCTAGCCATGTGATATTTGTGGACTAGCTACACAGGAAGGTAAACTATTCGTATACAGCTGAATATAGATTTACATATTTCAATAATGGTGATGGTGGCTGGAAATGGTAATGGGAATTATTATGCCAAGAAAACTGGATACTTATATCAGCTAATAGTGGTTGCTTGATACCATGACATTTACAGGTGAATTAGAGAAGTATCACATGTGTTATATCCAACTGTGAAAATCAAGTAACAATTGATGGATTGTGTTCTGCTAATGGGAAGTTTCCAAGCAGTTCACAGCCGTGAGTTGTCTGTCCTTAAAGTGAACGTAAAGGCTGTGACAACATACACGCGATGTTGAAGAACTATATTAAAAGTATCAGTTGGCAGCAACAAATATTTTTTGTGATTTTTTCTCTTCCGAAAAAATAATTCCAAACACCGGAATAATTGACTGGTGCAACAATCGACTGGAGTCCGCCATCTTCGTCTATTTAGTAGCCTTGCGCCAATGAAAACGCTTCCTTGTAGCACGTGATATTTTCCTGTGACGTAGTATCATTTTGTTGTGGCTTTACTGTAACACGAATTGTAATGGCGGAGGTGGGGGGCTCGGTTGTTTCAAGCGTGTTTTGACTGTGTTGCGTGTCTCCAGCAAGTGTTTACCGAGCTGAAACTTGTCAGGGCGCAGTGATGGCAAGCAAAATACATCCGTCTCAGGTTCTCCTCTGCTACCGCTACAGTCGGATAAGTTATCATTACACAGATTCCCGTTAGGGAAGCCGGGACTCAAACAGTGGCTGCACAACATCGGCAGACTAGACTGTATTCCAACCGAGAAATCTGTGCTGTTTTCGGTTTATTTTAAAGCCGAATGTTTCCAACCTGACCTCTACGGAAGGCTGATGTTGACGCCCAGCAGGAGAGCCAGGAGGCGAAGGAAATTAAAGAAGATGCAATCCCAACAGAATTGTCGCATCGTAGATCAAAGACACCGAGATCAACAACATCGATTCAGAAACGTCAGAGTGTGGAAGTTCTAAACTTTTAAGTGAGGTAAAAATAATGTTATTACCGTTTGGCGGGACAGAGACACTGCGAGATAGGCATATTATACGAAGTGTCGAAATCTGGGTCTTCGATAACATGTGTACATGCTTACTGCGCTTTCTAACTTCACAAAGTAGAGAGCTCCCAAGGTGATACGACGTCACTGCTCTGAGGTGAGATAGCCAACATGGCTGCTGCCGGGGAACAATAAAACACCAGAGATAATTTCGTTCCTACTCGGTGCAAAAAAATCCCCAAAAATATTTGTTGCTGCTGTTTGATACTTTCATTGTAGTTCTTTCCCACAGAGTGCATGTTGCCTCAGCCTTTACGTTCACTTTAAGAGAAGTTCGAAATATCTCCCTCCTCTCTAGTCCTGTGCAATCCGTATATTAGTATGTGGCATAGAAGTTTGTTTTGCACCAACAATCAAAGATAGTGTCAGCAGTCATAATACCTCAACGAACACTCATTTGCTTAGTTAATTCAAAACAATAATCAGTAGAAGTAGAACGGGAGACAATACGACGATATGATCATATCGTCACTACAAGTTGCGGCATCATCAACACAGAACGGTTGACGTCACAGAACGGTTTACTTTACGCCATACAAAGATAATAAGCATATATTATTATAACAAAATATGTGTTCTGATGTTGGTGTGGGTGTGAGTCTTTTGTAATGGTAAAATATACAAATGAATTTAATGCTTTCTGAATTTGCATGCACAGTCATTTAATGTTGCTACTGTTCAAGCCTGATGATCGCTTTATACGAAAACTGTATGATGATTCTGGCATTGGACCACTGCCTTTTACATAGCCATTATGTCTATTGGATATGTTTCGTAGCATTCCGCTTAACCAGGGCCGGGGTGCCGTAAGAACCCATGTTCTTCAATTTCCCCATGGGATTCCCATGAACACTCCCAATTATACAAAAATCTTACGGATTTCAGGACGTGTTGCCGGTATCATTGAAAACTGTTGACCGCTTCTCCCTTGCAGGAAACGAGCAATAACTATATAATAATAATAATTTATTCAGCAATATACATTCTAGTAGTAATACATCAATGGCGGTCAAGCATAAGTCATACAAAGAAAAGCGGACTTTCACGCCTAAATACAACTCTTGGCGGGAATAAAATCCCAAGGGGCTTGATCTATCCCAAAATAAATATACATATAATGTTAAACTGTTTCAGATGGTGAAACAATAAATACTTTTATCTGTAGTGTAGCTTTTATATTGAAATTGCACTGGCTGTGATAATGGGTCAGTTGTCTATTAGATAGGACTTGAGTTTTGATTTAAATAGTGAAGTGGAATTTATACTTTTGATTGATGAGGGGAGTTTGTTCCACTCGCGAGGTCCAGTAATTTTTAGGGTATAAAACGACAGGTTAGATCGATATATAGGCCTATATAGGAGAGCTTGTCCCCTGGTCCCATATTGATGTATGTCCGATTGTCTTGTAAAATATAATTTTAAAAATACTGGTAGATGAGCAAAGTGATGAATAAATTTGTGAACTAATAGGAGGGATATATATTGATTTAGTTTTGGTAACTGCAATATTTTTAGATTTGTAAAGAGTGGCAGTGTATGCTCATGTTTTCGCGAAAAGGTAATTATCCGGAGTGCACGTTTCTGTAGCAGAGTTAATGGATACAGATGGGTTACATAGGTGTTTCCCCATATCACATTACAGTAGTTAAAATAAGGAAATATCATCGAGTAATATAATATGTATAACGTTTTCTTATTTAGTGACTTTTTAATATGGTTTATAATCCCTAGATTCCTGGACACTTTATTGCATGTATAATTTATGTGGGTTGTCCAGCCAATTAAGTTGGTCATTGACAAAAATTCCTAGAAATTTAAATTGATGTACAAGTTCGATTGCTGTACCTGATATAGATAACGCAGGTATATTATTTAGTGATCTGTGGGCGTTGGGTCTAACTAGCATATATTTAGTTTTATTTAAAGATAAACGATTACAAGAAAACCAGTTATGTAGCTTAATTATGTAGTTCGCGGTTCATGACATCGGTAGCCTCAGTGATATCTTTGGAAGAGGAGACTACGCTAGTGTCGTCAGCAAACAGAATAATTTTTATCATATCAGTTACTTTGCTTATGTCATTTATATATAGGAGAAATAAAATTGGTCTATAATATGGTGCTAATGCTGTTATAGGAAATTAGGTCTTTGGAATATGGACGAGCAAAGACGGTTGAATAATGAATGACAGACTGGACGCTTGACGAACTAAACGCTTGAAGTAAGATTCAGTGTTCAGTGTCAAACAATTTTAGAACAAAATTAGCGACAAATCCGACAAATCCGACAATAATTAGTCAGCTTTCTTTCATGATCGATATACGCTATTCACATTACTATTATATAAAGTCGGTGAAAAACAAATATATAAAAACACGAGCAAGAGGAAGTCGACATTCTCAACTTCAGTTGAATGTCTCGGTCGCCTATTTAAGTATAACGTATCTCCGTGACGCTTTCGCTCTGGATGTTCAGATGTCCACCATGCATTTTCAGTCAGAGTAGGACATACTTCATTATGTTTATTCATTTGAATACCATGGGGATATTGCGGCGATGTCAAAACAATCTCAAACTATAGCTGGGAGCGAAATCTTCTAAGCTTGCCAATCCAATTCATGTGATAAGTTTTGAGATGATTATAGAGTGTAATTTTCCATATAAATGTATCTAGAAAAGTATATTTAATGCTAATTCACACGAAAAGTGTACCGTATCATTTTTGTGTTGTTTTTGTTTCACCATTTTTTTTATTTTGACTGACATTTTACCCCCCAATATCTAATCAAATGTAAAATACAAGCATTTAGGCATATGTTTTCAAGTGGTTGCTCAACATGATACGAAAAACATCTAGTTTGCAAATTTGAATTTCCCTGAGTGATCATACGATGTAAAGTTCGTAGGTCCCTGCAAACATACGTCCCTGAGTAACAGGTGAAATCTAAGTGTGGGGGTGTCTGGAAAGGACTTCGTGTCGGCATCAAAGGATACGTCAATCGAAAACTGAGAACTGTATTCAGTTAGAAAGAGAGTATCGTGACGGTAACCTCAGCAGACCACATTTCCAAGGGGTTTACTCAAATTGTTGTATTGTCATTCTTATATTTAAGCTAAGCGTCTGTCAAAATACTGAGTTATATTTCTCCTAAATAGAAATAACTTCGCATAATATTGACAGCACTTTCGTCGCTTTATTAATCGCAATGACGTGGTGCATTTATAACATACGCGATTATTTGTACTTTAAGGAGCCAAGGGACATCAAATGTGGAAGATGATATCGGTTATTGTGCAATTGATGTACAATAAATGAACTCACCGAAACGACTGAATATATCTCATGTAAGCGTTTCTTGTAATAAATTTTATTTATTCCGATTAATACAGCTTTAGATTTTCTTCTAAAGTTCTCATCAAGAATATTTGAACGCTTATATTTTATATTTTTACAATATACTTTCCAAACAAAGAACTGGTATTTTTTCGTCCAGTGAAAGAGTGTATTTCAATATCCATTAAACCAAATAAAAACCGGATAAACGTTATCCGTTTATTAACTAAAAGTATTGATAATTATGATAGGAAGGCGAAACTATAAAGAAGAATTGAGGCACCCTTATTTTATTTAAAAATGTCATGACTAAATCCAGGACAGTTATTACGGACACAATAACAAACGTGGTGGATAGCTCGGAAAGAAGTGAAACCAGCTAGGGCTGCAACGCTTTCCAGCACCAAACGAACAATAAACGTGTCATGTTAAACGCAACATTAAAAATGGTGATGGAAAACGATGCTGGCGTAGGGATAAGAAGCCACATGATCCTGCAGACAAATATACTGACTGCATATTTCTAAAACTTGACAAGAACCAAAAGTGATCACTGTGATGATTCGTATCCCCGTCACGCTTTTATTGTTGAACGACTTTGCCACAAGACCCCTAGCATCGGCTTGAACGATATTTTATACAAATATTTCACAGCAATGACGTACTAGCTATCAAATCGACTGTTGGAAAATGATGAAGCATGTGACCGCCAGAGGGAGTATTTATAGAATACTGATGTACCCCAATCAGAAAACTATTGCCAGAACGAACGTTTTTAATTCTTCGCAGATATATATTTTTTCTTAGTTTAAGACTACTCACGATTTTCAAGAATTCCTAATAAATATTCCAGTATATTCGCTAAGATGGAGCACAATTCAATTCAATTTATTTGCACATTTCGCCCTTGGAGAACCGTGCACAACAACAACCATATGTATGAGCTATGGCTATGATAGTAAATATCAAATAAGCATTAGAGGATTGCACAACTCTAAATTTGAACTTGGTGTAACAATTTTACAAAGAGTGCTAGTACAGAGTAGTTTTGACTAAACCATCTAAACGAAAAGCAAGTTTTGAACATATTGCATCTACAATATATCACAAACTTTGATGAACTTAAAACCTTGAAAATAGGGATAGTCCTCTTCGAAAGCTGGTGATATATTGTCAACACAATAACTGAGTACAATTGTATTACGGTGATATATGTTTATTTGGTTTAAGGTGTTATAATACGAAGCCGGGAAAAGGCTCAAATTTGAAGTGTACCAGTAAGTATTACACACCACAGTCCACTGGAACTAGACAGACTTGACAGGTCGACTCCGCCCATAATCTCAACATGATTGACACATTACAGCAGCTATGCATAGAAAATATATATTGACATATACTTATACATATACTATCACTCATTTTTTACACGAAAAGACTATGAAATGTTTATATCTCGATATTGTAGGAGGGAACCAGTCATGTGTCACTACTAGATACTTTTAAGTGTGGTACCACTTTTTTTGCACAAAAGGGTAATGCGAATTATGGAGCAAAGACTATTCATAGCTACTCGCTCTCCACGACCTTGAGCATTCACGGTCAAATACAAATAGAAGTGCACGTCACCGTCTCCCTGGTATCTTTAATTTTGAGGTCACAGGCTGTGAAACTTCCAGTGGAAGTAGAACAGTCCACTGAAAAGAGTGATCACGCGCTTTATATTAGAAACTATTATACAATATTTGGTGACTCAGTAAGGCGTTTGTTGAATCTCGTAAAAAAAATGACACACAGCAGAGGGTATAATTCTTTTACACATAATTATAACCTCGAACAAAGATGAACTAGAGAATACATGCTTGTTAGGTCATGTATCAGTTACGCCGTGATTTGGCGTAACAGTACGGAATTTTGGTAGGCAAAATGGCCGTCTCCTAATTTTTAATCTAGCTAGGACGTTTCTCCTTGATTTGCAATGGAATGGACGACGGAACGTTTTCTTGGAGAAATGCATTAAAAAATAATATTGAAAGAAATACCCATGTTTTATTTACCCGCGCGTGTCCTCGTCTTCGTCTCCAAAGAAGTGTAAATCTTACAATGTGAGATCTACAGAAACATTCGGTAAATTCCATTAATACCTTAAAGATTGGAAAACACAGCAACAATATTCGAAACGAAATATACTTTTCTTAGACATTCTTTCCCTTTAACACCGGGGCGGTTTCGTAACGGCGTGTGTAGTTATCCACATATATAATGGACATATAGGGGTTCACAATCTAACTCTAACGTACTGAAGCACAATTTAAAAGAAAACGAACGGGAGGATAAAATAAGGGTCTAGTCCGCCATTCAATATTCAGCCGTCGTCCATTAAAGAATTTTCGCGTCCATAATCCAAAGACCTAATTCATATAATAGCATTAGCACCAAATTAAAAGGATAAATCATAGTATACATAAAACTAGGCTAATTTCCTTCAAGATTTGGTGAACAGTTTTCAATGATGCAAGCAAAACGATGTTCCAAAAATATCAAATCCGTATCGCCGATCACCATACCGATGATATACGTTGTAAAGTCGTTATATAGAGTATGATGTATCTCAGTCGCGATTTGATTGTGAAAGTTCAGATGAACACTATGGGGATCTTGATATACGTAGGTTCATACGGCCCCTTTCTCCGAGTTAAGCGGGACGATTGATAGAACGGATGATATTAGAGGAAATGTGTCGATTACAGATAATATGCGTATTTTGAGACTAAACACAAATCTCTTACAGATTTTCGTCTATCTGGAATACGGAGAAGTGCAATACGTGAAACGTACTCAAATTATATTGGCTAAATATGGAGCACTCAAACCCATCTTTAAAGTTGACAAAAAACTGAGAAAATCAGAGAAGTTTACATAAGCTATACGGTATGTATTACACCTCAACTCCGTGATGGAAAGACGACTCAATGGTTCGTTTATGTTAAGATATAATATTCGGACTTTCAGATATGGCTGTCTATAGTCCCAACCACAGGGAGATAGTAAAGCTATTTTGTGTGAATGCATTTATAAACCGGTATATCCTGATAATTCGGTCCCACCCTTAACTTTCACACGGCGGACACGTCCCACCAGCTACAAGAGCAGAATAACTCCGTTCGAAATAACCCCACTCATTTTCAGATGAATAGACAACTGCATATCTAAAGAACGTGGCGCGGTTTAGAGAGATTTTGATCACCATGAGGTGCGGTTGGAGTGCTAGAAATGAAACATTACTTTGGAAACGAATGTGTTGATTCGGATAAAGAAAAAAAAATACAACAGTACTAACCGAGAATGGTATTGAGTCTCATGATTTCCGAATAGCAGGGCGTATCAGTGAAGCAGCGTTTTTGTGCAAAATCGTTGATATTTGGATGAAAGATATGCAGATCCACAAGAACCGCCTTTGGTCCTAAGTTATCGATTGAATCACAGTGTCCTGTGTATTAAACTCTTTGTGGTTTTCGTCGATCTTCGTATGCTTACAAGAAGACTTGAAAGATAATTTCAAATCCGAGTGAGCAATTTTGAAAAAATACGCTACTTCCCAGTCCTGTAATTCGAGAATCATAACACCTAATGCATTGTTATTATTCTGAGTACACAATACAATAGATGCGACTAGATACATTTCTGTCATATATAATATTTCTTTTTGGCATATCATGGGGACCGAAGCTTGCTAAACCGCGCTACGCCCTTTATCAGCTTTAGATAGGCAGCACGCATATGTCCCCATTATGTAGTTGAACGGCAGTGTTGGAATGATAGGTTATTGCGAAAATCATGTATGATAACATAGAGGGTAGGGAGTCATCGTGCACTTGTTACCTCCAAACAGGGCGTCGCAAGCTCACAAATTTCCAACGCATCGAGAATGTTCAGTGGTAGAGTGTGATCAGCGTCTTGTGTGACGCACCCAATATGTAATATTTGTGAACCAATATAGCACTGGAGCATATGTTTTTTTATGTGTTTACCTACTCATGGGTTATGTCAAATCATTAAAATATATATTTTGTTCTTTCAGATAATCATTTATCTTCGGTGGGCCTGCAAGTAGTTGTGCGTGTCAATGTTATCTTCGTGAACACCCGGTACAGTTTCGGGAGCGCATCGCATAATAATTACATTACAGAATGGATTAAGAGATAAGGGTTAAGAATATTCTAAATTGCTTAAACCAGTTTTTGATAAATTAAAGCTAAAGTTGTTGATTCGTGTTGAAAGCTCGATTTTTTGTAATTCAATAGATTCCAGTGGGCGATTCAGTGTAGGCGTCAGCTACACATACGACTTAATACAAATATGCAGCCGCCTTCCCTCGTGAAGAAGAGTTCACGTGAACACTCGATATATCTTTCCAATGCCTCACGTTCATTTGTCAAAGTCCACACGTTTTTAAAGTTTCAGTAATAACTTGTTGGACCAAGATAAAACAACTCATGAAATGGTCATCGTACTATTGATTGAAATATTGCCTAACTTGTGTTTGCACTCTGTATCATCGGTTTAGTACGGAAAAAACACCCGTTTTTATGCGTAAAGCTCATTTGACCGATTTTCCAACGACAATTCACACTATAAAACCTAATTTATATAATTCTTGTGAAATATGAAATAAAAATGGGGAGCCACCTTATTGTTGTTTTGCTTCAATTAGCAGCAGTTTATATGGGACCTGTCAAAGAGGGGGAGAATTGGGGTGAATTTGGAGAAATATTCGTGGGGATCATCAACAAGGGAATTGTAAGGGAGCGTTCCCAAGTCGTTCTACACCCATCGTTTTGATTTTCGTGGAAAACCATTGAAAAAACCATTCAACGCATTCGTTCGTTCGCCAGTGAACGAAGTCGTTCGTTTTACAGAAAACCATTGCGTTGTTTTCCTTCTTTGTTTGCCATCGTTCGATCGTTCGCTGGAAAACGATGGCGCAATAATACAATCACGTGATGTTCGCATTATCCAGCCTCATAACACAATCTCCGTGGGCACGGAGAAAAGAATCCGTTAATTCAAAGCAGAATTCTCTGACGTTTGGATAGGCAGTAAATTAATTTTACGTGTAACTAGATGTTGAAGTTCAGCTACATAATTAGACGACAGAAGTAATTAATGCACGTTTTTCCTCGACTTGAGTAGACACCCTCGCGTCAAACCCTGCATGGTTATTCGGTTCGTTCTGAAGGCTATCTCCTTGCCAATCCTCGATCGCATTATTCATTGTTATCTGAATTTGTATTATATCTAGTCTATTATATTGATGGCTATATGTACGTGTAGTAAACAAACGCCAGCCCCGAATTCCACAAGCACCGCGATATCATTTATTGAATATCAATCTTTCCATGGTAATTCATAAGCTCCGTAATTCCTTCAACGCCCCATCCCAAAAAGAAATCTTCATTTTTTTCATTTTTAAAATTTATTTCTTTCTCGATTAACAATTTGTAAATATAAGTTTTAGCAAGAACAATGATTTTTTTTTGACATATGACAAATAATTAAAAGCAGCATTGTGTTAGCTTTCAAATGTCCGAATCTTTATTGATGTGTGTTCATTGTGATTAATACATTTAACTATATTTAAGGGTGCAGATTTGGGTCAAGTTTGTTTAATGCTACCGTAACTTTAACCAAATGTGATATATTTTATGTGTTGCATGTAACAGCGGTCTTATTTGAATTCTTGAAGTAAATACGTTCAGAATGGCGCGTGAATTATAAGGCCCCAGAAGGTCGGTTGGAACTAAGCATACACAGTTACCGGAATCAATTTTCAAAAAATAACTTCCGAATCCGAAGTAAATTAAAATAAGAAATTTCTTACAAGGATTAATTGTATGTAATGTTCAATTATAATGGAATATCTACAGATAGTATCAATAGATAATCATAGACGTGTTGTTTTAACATAGAAATAGCAGTTATAATTACAAAAATATCAAGATTTAAATAAATACATGTAATATTTATATATATGTTTTAATGCACAGCAGTCTTAGCCCATGTATATCCTAACCTGACATCACAAGTATAACCCAAGGCACCCACGAGAACGCTAAATCATCAGTGATGTATTCAATGTATTTTGTTGTCTTTGTTTTGATATTGTCTGTGATGTTTTCACATTGTTTTTATGTTTCTTGTATGATGTTTCTTTTAATGTCCTATTGTTTTAGTGTCTTAATTGTTCTGTCTTAATGTACTCATGTTATATTTGTTTTAATGTATGTCTTAATGTATATGCATTTTAGTCCTATCGACAAAACTGAGCAATAAATCTATCTATCTGTAAATTAATATATTCTTTGTGACACTTATCATCTGATAGCAAGCTGTGGGATATAATATCCAAAAGTTCTTCAACCGTAGTAAGCTCTAATCCGGACCGTATATAATACCATGGAGCCTACTATAGTAGGCTCGATGATAATACCGAAGCCATTTTGATAATAACGTCCCAGTGTTGAGAATTGTCGTAACTAAAATTCTATCATTTTCTGAATTGCTATTCAATAAAAAAAAACAACGGCAATATACGGACTGTAACGGAGACCGTGAATCGAAATTTCTGTTGATCTAAGGTTAAATAAACACATTTGAGTTGTAGACGGTATCGAGGAGACCACCGTTGTGTGTTCAGGTGTGAAGTGTGGCCGCGAACATCACAAGAATGCTTTGCTGCCAGACACGTAATGGCGTCAAGAAACTTTCAAAACGGAACAAAATGTAGAAATTGTACGCACGATGAAAGGAACACGTGGAGAGAGACACACGGGTATATTGCAATAAAAGGACATACTATTTCTAACCTGCTCAATTAATTGTTTTTCGTCGCACAAGTCGTATCTATCACAGTATCCTACCACATGATCGTTTATCGTCGCATTGTACTTTCCTGCTAATCCTGATAAGTAGTCGTTCGGGTTTTTTTAATAACCGACCAGCTACAAACCCCTGTGGACCTGCAGTAAGCGGAGATTTATTTAGGCCTAAACAACCGGCCGGGTATAAATAAATACGGTATTTATTTTGAACTGTCTGGCCCCGCGGTCTACGGCACTTTATTTCTTCGTTCTGGTCCAACCACTTCCGTCTGCTCCGTCTCAGAATTGTCCAGTAGTTACAATAGGTAGCGTCTTGAACAGCTTCACTGTTGTTATTTGTTGTTGTTGTTGTTTACGGATGATATTGTTGAGTACGTCTTTACGGCTGGAAATCGATATTGAAAATGGCCCCCGCTCCCCCCCCCCCCGGCCCACCATGGTCTCCTCTTCAGTCAGACTGCGGGCAGGTCATACAACATCAGTTTAACCATGGAGTTAAATATATTACTTGCATAGGCCAGATAGACAAATTTTGCCGGAAAATTCAAGCCACGCTTATTTGAACTCTTATATCATTTAGTATGTATCGCAAAATACATGACATGATGGCATTTCAAATGATTAATAACTTTGAAACGAAAATGTTTATTTCAAGAATAACACTAAATTGTGTTGACATGGCAATTTAGGCATTCTTCACAAAAGCGCTGCGTATGTTTTTAAATGAATTTAAATAAAAAATAATATCAATCATTCAACATTACAAGAAATTTTTGGTATCTTATTCCTGAAAAAATGTGAGATGTGAATCTTGGCTGGGCGTCGAAAGCAAATTGAATAGTGGTACGGCCTCACGAGGCAAGGGGGGGGGGACTACTATCATAGCACTTCAGGGGAGTGTCGAGGGGACGCCTGGGTCCCGGAAGCTCCTGGGGTCTAGATCCCCGGGAAAGCGTTCAGAGCGATTTCCGGTGAATAAAATCACTCTACAATGAAGAGTATATTTAGTTATTTTCTAATCCTTTTACCATGAAAACGCAATCGATAGGGGCTTTCCGCGATTATGGATTAGAAAATAATAGAGTAAAGTTAAAGCTAGACATATTCGTGGCCGATATAATTATTATGGGCAGTGGTGTTAATAAATTCATTGTGCAAGTAGCGCAATCTAAATTCATAATTCAAATGTAGAGATACCGCTAGCTATACTTCTGCGATAATATTATCAGATGGCGCTCGTAGTTTTTCACAACAGGTAGTAAATGCAAACATTGACTTATTTCGTGGACAAGGACGCAAAAAGAAGCAGAAGAAAAAGAAAAAAACCCAACACTGAATAGTTCATGATAGATTATATTTATAAATTCTCGTCAGAATGCACACACACGGTGGTCAGTTTAATGCGGTGCCGGGTATATACCGGTAGGCCTGTTATCGACGGCTTAACAGCCTACACGTTTGAGCTGCCATCATTCGAGCAGTATGTGGGCGTGTCTTAGTGTGACGTCACTCAGGCGGAACTACTTTTAATCGTTTTTTCTGCAGCAAGTCACAGCCTTGGAAACTCTATAGAAAACCATCGAACGAACGCAATGGTTTTTTCGTCGTTCGTTTTTTCAATGGTTTTTTTGAAAAAACGAACCACCGATACACCCATCGTTCGTGGCATGGTTTAAACGAAGTGGTTTAAACCATGAAAACACGAACGTTAAATGGGAACGCTCCCTAAGGCGGCCGTTTTTGCTGGAATCGAATTGGTATGAATTTTGGGGGCATCAAAAGCATAATCAATTTCAATTCAATTCAATTCAATTCAAGAGCGGCTATGAACAGATAAAAATGGATCTGTTGGGGCAGTTATCAGCATTTGTTTACTTTTATCCCAATGTGAGGTAGCTGGATACTATTGTTCGAAAGGCGCCCAATGTGAGGCAGCTGGATACTATTGTTCGAAAGGCGCCCAATGTGAGGCAGCTGGATACTATTGTTCGAAAGGCGCCCAATGTGAGGCAGCTGGATACTATTGTTCGAAAGGCGCCCAATGTGAGGCAGCTGGATATTATTGTTCGAAAATTCAACCTGTTCTGAACAATTCTAAAAATCCCATTGTTCCATAGGCGTATGGACATGAACATGGCCTACTCCCTTAAAACTGACCATAACCATTCCGTATTTAAAGCTTCAGGGCTGTAGAAAAATGCAATCTTTATTCACATGGGCGATTTTTCGATACCCGAGAGGGCTCCTTTGAAGTTTTGGCATACTAGCAGTTTATTCAAAACAAAATAATCCCAAAAACATTTATACGAATGAAACTATACTGAAACAGCTGTATTTTTGTGATAATTATCAGTGAGAATCTTTGAATATTGTTTCCAAAAACGTTTTACTTTTGACTCCGAAATTGCGGCCTGTAAGATCCAATCACCATGGTAACCGTTTTGGCTTCACTATTATAATGCTATGAATATACTTACATCACAATTGCGTTATAGTGATGAGACCCATCCGCGAAACATTACCAGTGGAGATAAAGAAAAGACGAACAGCCAGAAGAAATGTGTCTATGCCACCACCAACTTCATTTACATACGACAACTTTTACATATCTCACCAATGTAGGCAATTTCTCCCACATTGTCTGGCCATTTCTTGGAAACTATTGAACACATTTCTATGCAACTAACTCCTCTTATAACAGTCTAACATCACGGAATACCCACTGGGTGTTCCATCTGAAACAGGCTCAAATGAACATTTAAATGAACCCAAGCTACTTCCTTGCAATAAACCAATTAAGTTTCTTGCAATTAACCCTATTAGTCAAAGAGCTAGGGATCTTTTAATTGTACGTCGGAGGTCAAAAGATTTGAGCATGTTTTCTAGATCAGAATTTTGTGCTGATTCTGAAAATGTGCTGCATTTTGGATAAAAAACTCGACTTGTCGAGTTTTTTACTAAATTTTCAACGAAATTGATCAACGGAAATAATGTTTTATTACAAAATATTTAACTGTGCCTCCATATTTGTCTCCAAATTGAAGATTGAATGAGGTTAAAATTAATCAAATCCATAAAACATATCGCTAGAATATCTCGCTGATATCTTTATTTTAACGGGTGGGCTAGTTTCATGCATTCGGAATTACAAGCGTCTAGTCCATCATTCATAATTCAGCCGTCGTTTATTAAAGAATATCCGGGTCTAAAATCCAAAAACATATTCCATATACAGTATTAGCACCAAATTCAAAAAGACAATCATAGTATACATAAACATAGGCTAGTTTCCTGCAAGAGAGAAGCGGTCAACAGTTTTCAATGATGCCGACAAGACATCATGATGTTCCAAAAATATAAAACCCGTATCGCTGATCAGTATTCTTAATCCACAATAGTTGTAAAGTCGTCATCTAAAGAATGATGTATCTCAGTCACGCTTTGATTGTGATGTTTATATGAGTACCACGAGGATCTTGAAGTAGATAAGTTCATACGGCCCCTAGCCCCTGGTTAAGCGGAATTAGACACAAGTTACGAAACGAAACGGGATTGTAGTATAGAGTCGAGAAATCCCATATGGATACATATCTGTACGGTATGTGCCCTTTAGCATCAAGTTCTTCCGTAAGACATTCAATATCCACATATATTCAACACCAGAGTTTTTAGAAATAGTTGCGCAATACCTTTCCCAAAATGCTTTTACCTCCTGAACTGACCACAGTCACTGGGCATTCAGCAATTCAGTAATTTGCCCCAAAGGTGCCTTACCCCGATTTTCGACAGAATGGAGAAAGTGTGTTTGTCTTTTTGAAGACACAACGATTTGGCCCCACTATATTTGGCTCATCTTCGCGAACAAACAGCTAAAAACTTGAACAACCCGTATTTGGGTCATGCTATATCAACGATTCAACTTATATCTCAGTGACCGTCACACTGATGTCACGTTAACGTCTTGAACTCTCAAAATGTTACGGTGGATTCTCTGACATAGCCTTAGTATCCCAGCCGCGCTTTTATTCCAGCTGTTCATGTAGAGACTATGGAGTATCCACTTGACCCGTAGCTTAAGCGAAATTAGATACGCTAGTTCGGGACTCGGGATGACAGATCAGCTTAAGAAATAGCGCATCTGATCTCAATGGGTGAGCTTCGAGGACGTCTGATTGAGTAAACGCCATATCATATGGGGTCATATGGGTTCCTCTGAAAATCATACTTTTCATCTTGCTCGTGTAGTTCAAGACACTATTCTTAGAGCATTGCGCTAATATATCAGAACAAATGTTTCCAAACCGAGAGATCTCTGAGCATAGCCTAACACCTTACTCCCATTTTGAATCTATTCGTATATCCCTAAGTTAAAGATTTGATGGTCAAAATTCAAAATGGTGGCCATATTTTTGGTCGTCGAAATTTTTTTTATGCGGCTCGTTTTAGTTCAAGGCATTATTCTTAGATAATTGTTCAAATTCATCAAAATCGAGATATATCTATGCATAGCCTAATTCCTTACGCACATTTCGAAGCTATTAGCATATCCCCAAAATCGTAATTTGAAGGTCAAATTCAAAATGGCAGCCCTGTGGGGTCATCTGAAAATCCTGCTCTCCCATAAAATCCTTGCTTGTATAAAGACAATACTCTCAGATGATTGTGCAAATTTATCAAAACTGAAGACTTTCGTGATAACCGAACGCCTTGAGCCCACATTAAATCTATTTTCGTAGTCTTCAGATTAAAACTGATAGTCAAATTCAAAATTGGGGAGAGAAAAAGAAACATTTAAAACTATCCACTATTCAAGACTTTTCGTTGACGCCATTCAATCAAAGCGTGACTGAGATACATCATTCTCTAGATAACGACTTTGCAACGATTATTAGGGATTAAGAATACTGATCAGCGATATGGATTTTATATTTTTGGAACATCATGATGCCTTGTCGACATCATTGAAAAATATTGACCGCTTCTCTCTTGCAGGAAACTAGCCTATGTTTATGTATACTATGATTGTCTTTTTGAATTTGATGCTAATACTGTTATATGGATATGGAATAGGTCTTTGGATTATGAACGTGGATATTCTTTAGTGGACGACGGCTGAATTATGAATGACGGACTAGACGCTTGTATATTTATATCTGATTAATTGTTTCAGAATTCCTCAATTATGCCATATTCAACGCTTTCTTACTTCAGTATGCACACTAATTTTTCTCACAT